>CAKAOJ020000045.1:235000-310000 GCA_916701645.2 Sebastolobus alascanus
ATTTAGCTGTCATCTGTCAAGCCAATAACGCTGAGGAGAGGAATAGCTGCGTTGATGACGCGCGTCCAAAAGTCCATCACTCAAGGACAATCAATTTCTTAATCGGGACAGATGAGAAACACGTTGCTCCGAACATATAAACGCAGTTAATTACGAATGACAGCGCATAGAAACACATGTTACTGCTGCAAAAATATAAGAAAATAAAGAAGAAAATGTGCAAAGCATCCAGAACTGGTGTTTCAAAGAAATTGAGAGAACACAGGATGTTGCCCGGCTACACAGAGTTTTCCAACTTGTTATCAAAGTAGTTCTCTGAACTGCATCTTCCTTTCCCTTCATAACTGATTTCCATGACTACGTGATCATGAAAAGAGCTGATGGTCATATCAAAAAACTTGTGCATCTTTAAAGTGTTGCCTCTAAAGCTACACTCAACCCACAGTTGGATCGAAGAGAAGGTGAAATAGAACAGAAAGACGGAAACGGTCTGAATTGGATTCAGTGTATATGAGTGATAAATAAAAAAGCAGAGGGAAAAATTATTCTGTACCATGTGTAAAGTGTTACTCCTGAAAGCATCATGGCAGCCAGTAACAGCACTGCTATCGCTTTGCTTTTCCTTCACAGCCCCACACCTTCCTCCCTCTATTTCTTCCTCTGCCCCCGTCTCTCGCTCTCTTCCTGTCTTTCAACCCCTCATCCTTCCTCACTGCCTCCTTTCTCTCTTAATGGAACAAGGAATGATGGGAGGAAGGAAAGAAGTAGAAATCTGTTTCCAAACTAACATTGATGGGGGGGACAACTACTGTATTTTGCCAGAAAGGCTTTCTTTAAAGCTGGAGAAAGCTGGTTTGAGCAAATATGATAAAAAAAAGTTATTTTTATAAAATGGTCATTATATCCTGACAGTATTGCATGAGACAGGTAATCTGTAAAAAATCATGTGCCTCTGTCCTCCGGTGCTCCTAAAGGCATCCGCAAGATTTCACAGACCGGAGGAAAACAACCAATCAGAGCCGAGCTGGAGCCTTGCCGTCTCTGAGCAGCTGTCAATCACTCGCGAACTCCGATCCAACGGTCAAACTAGGCAGCACTGATCAAATATGAATCAATATGCTGTTACTGTAATACCTATTTCTTGCGTAAAATGTTTTCAGAAACATCTTGTAGTGTACTGTTTAGCTGTAAAATGAGAAAGTCTGAGACCCAGCAACCATGTTGAGATCAGTTGAGGGGATACCAAGCACCGCCCACCAGCCGGAGCAAACTTTCTCAGCTAAACAGTACACTACAAGATGTTTCTGAAAACATTTTACGTGAGAAATAGGCATTTCAGTAACAGAATATTAATTCATATTTGATCAACGCTCCCTAGTTTGACCGTTTGATTGGAGTTCGCGATTGATTGACAGCTGCCTCCGTTGAATGAACAGCCAATAGAAACGTTCTCTCTCTCTGAAATGACCTGTGATTGGCCAAAGTCTCCCGTCACGGGCTAGATTTTCTAAAGCTTGAAAACAGAGCCCTGAGGAGGTGCAGAAGTCTAGTTTTCTCTCAGAACACTTGAATTACAATATGCTGAAAGGTTATTATGGAATTTTTGCCCAATGATGCCAAAAATATTCTACCTACTGCCACTTTAAGCCACGGACTGAACAATCTCAGACACAGGGATAAAGGGGTTAATGGTTTAATAAATCCCATTTGAAACCTGTGTCCTTATTTGAACATCAACAAACAGATACAAATCTCATGCAAATGTGGCCTGCATTCAAAGCATGTTGGCTCGAACCTTACTATCCTCTTTATGTCCTACAACCTTTTCTCTTTTACAGATGTGATTGTTCGAACACAAACGTATCCTTCCTTCATGCTATCACTGTTCTTCCCATATTTTTGGGATGTTTGTGCTGTTAATCAGCTCCCTCTGAGAAAGACAAAGAGAGTGTAATATATGAGCTTTGTTGTCTCGCTGATATCACGAGGAGAGAAGGGGAGTGATGTACTGTAGAGACAAAAATATGTAAAATCGTGGAAAACGCTCCTAATATTTGATCTTCTTTTTTTACATTCTAAGAGCATCTACATTCAGTTCCAGTGGGAGATCAATGTGTTCCCGCCTTTGCTTTCATGCTTGTCTGTGTTCCCGAACACGTCCCCCTCCTTCTCTCCCTCCGTCGTTCGCAGATTTATCCCGGAGGCGGTTGTTCAGAACCAGAATTATCACATCAATCAAAACATAAATGTGCGGACCTGAAGCCACCTGTTTCTCCCTATCTTTGTTTGTCTCTCGCTCTCTGCTTCAACATCCGCCTTTCAATACCTCAGCTTTTTACGACCCATTTGCTCCTACTATTCCATCTTGTATTGAAAAAAATTTGGAAACTGCAGATTCCACACAGTTAAGCTCTATTCACACGGGACTAGTATTACCTGGGGACCTCTAGTAATTTGTAATAATTGTGGAAGTTGTCTGTGACCGTAATCCCGTGCGAATCTGCCATGTCTATAATTTGTCAAGTAAAAATTCCAACGCTAATTACCTACCATGTTACTATATTTTGCCAAACACAGAGGTCATGTAATTATATCAGTCCAGTGTGAATCGGCATCTCTGTGATTCGGGGTCGTATTTTTATTAGGGCTGTCAAAGTTAACACGATAATAACGCGTTAACGCAAATTTGTTTTAACCCCACTAATTTCTTTAACGCATTAATGCAACTTGCGATTTTTAGGTTGCAGCAGGCTTAGTTTTAAAGCTAGAGTGAAGATACTATTAAATGAAACTAGAAAACCTAAGGAATCCATTGGTACCAATCATATCATAGCATGGCTAGCTTGTCGTGAAGGATGTTTAAATAACACTCCAAACTTGCACTTGTCATGGCCATTTTCAACGTGTCATGTTAGGATTTGAGCATATTTTTTATGCTAACTGCAGTACCTGTGAGGGTTTCTGGACAATATTTTTCATTGTTTTGTGTTATTAATTGATTTCCAATAATAATTATATACATACATTTGCATAAAGCGAACATATTTGCCCACTCCCATGTTGATAAGAGTATTAAATACTTGACAAATCTCCCTTTAAGACACATTCTGAACAAATAAAAAATGTGCAAATTAATTTTAATTAATCACGATTAACTATGGACAGCCATGCGATTAAGCTTAATTCTGCAAGGCTTTTTGTTTTCTCCTTTCCTTTTTCGGATGTGAGACAGAGCCTTTACATCATATCCGGTGGATTTCAAAATCACATGAAGTCCCCTGGTAATACTAGTCCCATGTGAATAGGGCTGTACAGTAGAATTTTTTACTGACTGCCTCAGAGTTGATTTCAAAACTAATTTCAAAACCAAAAATTATGGAAGTTTTTATTGGACTTTATTAGTTGTAATCCACAGGAGACAATCCACAAATGTGTATCATGATTTCCAAATATTTCACTATCCACAAACATGTATTTTTGTATTTGTGTTGTGTAAAGTCACATCCACAAAAATAAAGGGCGATTTGCAAATACGCATAACTTACTCTGTAAATACGTATTTTAAGGTTTACATGTAAAGTGATATATACACATATTGACATATATATATTGACAGCATATAGTGTGGATCCATTTCTACACGTGGAATGATATTTGCACATTTGCAGATCGCTTCCTGTGGATTTATGGGCCACATGACATTTGTAACTTTCCTCCTGTTTGTTTATAGAATTTTGTCCAATTCGTACAAATGCGCAAATATCATTCCACGTGTAGAAATGGATCCACAAATGCGTATATATCACTTTACATGTAAACCTTAAAATACGTATTTACAGAGTAAGTTATGCGTATTTGCAAATCGCCCTTTATTTTTGTGGATGTGACTTTACACAACACAAATACAAAAATATATGTTTGTGGATAGTGAAATATTTGGAAATCATGGTACACATTTGTGGATTGTCTTCTGTGGATTACAACTAATAAAGTCCAATAAAAATTTCCATAAAAAATAAGACATAAAACTGGCAAAAGCAGTGTAGTTCCAGTAAAACACAGGTTATGGAACTTCTGAAATAGAAATATGCAGTGCAACAAAAAAGCGGATATGAGGTCCAAATCTGTTTGGACTGCATACAAACTTTGTTCTGTGGTCATCCATGCAGCTAAAGAAACCTTTCACTGCAATTTCAATTAAAATAATTTAAGCATTTTTTTAGGACCCTTTAAATGTTGTATCTTGTAATGGGCTATGAATGAAACATGACATTTCTGCTTCCTCTAAATCTGTGTAGAAGCTGCCATCGGCCAGACTGTCTATACTGTGCGTTCCCTCTCCCCACTTCTTCAAACAGCATGCAAAGCTAGTCCATCTGTCTGTCTGTCTGTCTGTCTGTCTGTAGGGCACACTGTGCCTAAAAAAACAGCTCCATATTAATCCAGAGACCTTCTGCTTGTGTCTGCTTGCCAGCGTAGCTCTCTCATCATTGTACCAAAGCCTAATGCAGCGCTAAAAGGTGCTCCCCCATGCAAACAATAGCTTCCTCCACCCAACCTGCCTGTCGCCTGCCACAACTCTTTTTGTGTCTGCTTCTTTGTCTTTCTAAACTCAGCGTGTCTATCTGTCCTCCCTATGTCTTCACATCGTCCCCTTTTCAATGAATTTCTATCAGCAACTTTACTTGAAAATTGCCTGTTCCTTAGTGTATATTTTGGTTTTGCCTTGGAGCAGAATATTAAAGTAAGGCGGGAGATACGAAGACAGAAGAACTGAAAGCACAAAAGAGATAGATGTGAGACATAAATAGTAGGGCTGTCAATCGATTAAAATATTTAGTCGCGATAAATCGCATGATTGTCCATTGCAAATTAATTGCACATTTTTATCTGTTCAAAATGTACCTTAAAGGGAGTTTTGTCAAGTATTTAATACTCTTATCAACATGGGAGTGGACAAATATGCTTGCTTTATTCAAAAAATGTATATATTTATTACTGGAAATCAATTAACAACACAAAACAATAACAAATATTGTCCAGAAACCCTCACAGGTACTGCATTTAGCATAGTAAATATGCTCAAATCATAACATGGCAAACTCAAGCCCAACAGGCAACAACAGCTGACTTGCCCCAAACTGCATGTGATTATCATAAAGTGAAGAACTGTAAAGGGGAGACTCGTGGGTACCCATATCTTGAGGTCAGAGATCAAGGGACCCCTTTTAAAATGGCTATGCCAGTTTTTCGTCAAAGAAATTCAGCACAGGTTTGGAGCGTTATTTAACCTCCTTTGTGTCAGGCCAGTATGACATGGTTGGTACCAGTGGATTTCTTAGTTTTTCTAGTTTCATATGATACCAGTTCTCTCTAGCTTTAAAACTGAGCCCGCTACAAACTAAAAATCACAAGTTGCGTTAAAGAAATTAGTGGCGTTAAAAATAAATTTGTGTTAACGCGTTATAATCGCGTTAACTTTGACAGCCCTAATAATTAGTGCAGAAAAGATGAGAATTAAGACAGACAGAGATGGAAGGAAAAGGGAGACAGGTCAGTGGACAACAAACAAAACAGAGAGCGAAAGGCAGGACCATCAACAGGCCACAGAGTCCAGCATTCCAGTGTTAGCCATGGCACTTTCTTATCAGATATCGAAGATTATATTCCCCAGACAACTTCACACACTGTTTGTGTAGCCATGTTGGCAGAGGCAGCTCCCCTCTCAGAGAGCCACAGTATTTACCTCTCACCTCCTTATCTCCGCATCAACACCATCCAAGCATGGAGGAGGAGAGGAGGGGGAGAGGGAGCATGGCTGAACAAAGGGCATTTCATCACAAAACAAAAGTGCATTTCAGAAATGTGAACAAAAAATGGGAGTTGAATTTCCAAATTGTCATCCAGTGTTTCTGTGACAGCAAGTTATTGCTGATATGCATACCAAGCTTGAGAATCACTACACTACAGTGATTTTTAATAATTCCCTTAGAGAAAGTGTGCATTATGGCTTGTTGTCTCCAAAACTTTTAATTGGAGCCGCCAAGTATGATGTCTGGAAAAGTTTACTCTTCTGTGTGTTAAAAGTCTCTTCTGTGTCTGATCTGGGAAATAAAAATGTAACTGGTAGCTGGCGTTACAAAATGCGGCAAAATCAAAACCAAGCGTCTCCAAAATCTGCAGTATATAAAGCATGCACAGTAAGTATACTTTTGATTAGGGCTTTCAAAGCGAGCTCAGTTATAGAGCTAGAATGAAGATACTGGCGTCATATGACACTAGAAAACTGAAGGAATCGATTGGTACCAGAACCCATGTGAATGAAAATGGGTTCTATGGGTACCCACAAGTCTCCCATTTACAGACATGCCCATTTTATGATAATCACATGCAGTTTGAGGCAAGTCATAGTCAGGTCAGCACTATGCAGCAGTTGTTAATTGATTTCAAATAATAAATGATACATACAGGCCACTCAAAAAGGAGGAGCCCGTTTTTGGCGGTTTTCCTTCAAAATGTTTCTCTTTCCGACTTTCAAAAGCTTTTTTCCCTAAATCAAGCAAGACTTTGTTACAGATCATCTGCATGACAGCACTCTGTGCAGCTCAAATTCTCTGAGTGGACATCTGATTACATTAAACTGAAGCCAGAGACACTGTGACTGCAGACAGAACAAACAGAGTACTGATAACGCATAAAGACACAAAAATCAGTTACACTCTCAAACAAACAAACAAACAAGACACATGTCCATTCTCACAAACACACATAAAGTCAAACATACTCATAAACGGACGCAGGGTAGAGTAATTGATTTGTGACTGTACGGTGAGAGCAGGCACCTTGTGCCTGATGGGTACTATAATGTAATCAAAGAGGACCAGGAGTTTACATCGCCAGCATGGGATCAGGCACATCAGTGGCATATCACACACTGCTTGTTCATGATGTGCATGATGTGCAACGTCCACCTAACAGTGCCGTACAAAAGAAAAACAAAATTATTTCTATTCTGTTGTCATATTCTACCGAAATGGCCTGTGTTGAACAATAAAATATTATAAATATAATAAGCATTTTCAGTCCAAAATGGCGGCAGCGGTTGTTGTCAAAAAAACACTAGAGTTTTGTTTCTTTGCTTATACTCTTTGCTGTCATTAAATCTCTACCAACAGGTCTGAAATGGGGTAACTTTGCTTACATTTTGGTAGTGAAATGCACAAGGAATTTTCAAAATCAGACATAACGACATACTTTTAATTTTGCATGTTTCATATGCAAAAAAAAAGGCCATCCTCTCAACTAGCATAATAATGGGTAGACTGCAAAATCTAGCTAAATTCAGAGTCTGTCTGCCTCAAAAACAGAGTTCAGATCAGGCAAAACTGGGCCAAACACTGAGTCATAGCAGAGCTCCTAGACAGCACGACAGCCTATCAAACACGGTCACTTTGAGATACAATCTACATATACACACCTTTACATGCAGCCCGCACAGTCAAACACAGAGGTAGACGGGAGAGAGGAGTGACACTACACAAACACAACAAGACTGAATGCAGATTATTGCAGAGAGACTAGTCCGACACACAATCACACACTGACAGCCCTGTGTCAGCTCCATGCCAAGCTAATCTTGCAGCATTTATACATAGAATATCCATTTCAGATCCATGTCTGTACACAGTAACACTGTGTATATACTGTGACACTGATTACATTCTCAAAAACCAAATCAACCCAAACAGCGAGAGTCCAGAAGTATCGCTCCACATACAAACACGCTGCCTCCCCAAACAACGACCTTTCTCACCAATCATTTAAACAACATGGCCTGTATTACTTTCTGTACATGCACAGCTGGGATACGCCCAGCACCCATGACTTTGTATGGACACACACTCTATCCACTCTTCTGTACTCTATATACGGACCACGTAAACACAACAATAACGTGCCCTTCAGATAAACGTTGTAAACTCAGCACTTGGGATCAGCATTACAAGTGGCCCGTGGGCACACACTGCTCTTTTAGCTTCACACAAATAAACATGTGATCAATCTCAAATATGTGCATGCACTGTAGATTAGCGCTGACCCCCACTAAAACACACACACACCAAGCGACCCTGAGGGTAGTTTCCCATAAGTAGCAAAACCCCCCTCTGGGCATCATATTGCAATCATTTAAAGCCCTACTACTGAAACACAACTAGCTAATTATGGCGTCTACATAACTTCACCCACACCCACCCCACATACATTTTCCATGCTATGTCTACATCTGTTACACTCAACGCTCATAGATACCTGACCCAATTCTCTTTCCATGCTATGGCTCTGTGTGTCCACATCTAATGCATTCATTGCTGAAAACAGATTTCTACTCAGCTTTTACTCCTCACATCTCTTATGAGGCTAAATAGACCAATAAACCAGGGTCTCTCTGGTTCAATTTAATTAATTCTCTCTACTTGGCACTGTGTTTATGGGCACTGCATGCTAGTGTTATATCTGTTCCAAATCACTCTGGATTTGGGCTCCTACCAAAGGCCTAATATAAATATATAAATGCTAAGTAAACTACCTCCCAAATGCAAGCTTTTTCTTTTATGTCTTTTCCCATGGTACGATATGACTGCACTATTCAATTCATGGTTTACCTCAATTGTGTTATCATGCTATACCACAGCACAATGAATGATACAGTGAATTGAATACATCAACTCACAGCACCAGTATGAGGTTCTGTATACAGTATTTTATGGAAATGAATTATCTTAGAAAAAATGTAAAAGAGAGCATACCTCTGCCTCTATGTCAGCGTCCGAACTTAACATAGTCGTCAATTCATTCTCTGCTTTAGAGCTCCTTCCCGACTCTAAGACGTGGTCTGTGTGACAAGCTGTGGCCCCTGCCTGGGGCCCGTCTTCCTGGGGTCTACAGGCCGGTACCTGGCTTGTCTCCGTCTGTGTAAATAGGCTCTGTAGTAGGCCTGGCTCAAGCTGGTCCCAGGCCTGGTCCGTGGACATGAGTGGAGGAAAGTCCAGAGCAGAGCCATCTGACTCCCAGTCACTGTCCCCTGTCATAGAGCCGAGGACAAACTCCACCCCATCCATCCCAGACTGGGTCCCTTCGGAGAACGAGTCCAAGTCCAGCTCCTGGGTATCCTCGCAGGCTGAGCAGCCGTCTGAGAGGCCCGGTTGGGGACGTTCAGGTGCTGCCATGTAAACAAAGCTGTCAGGGGACAGGAAGGCTCCCTCCTCCTCTGGGTCTGGGCAGCAGGGAGGTTTGAGGACAGGACTCGGGGGAATGGAGTCCTCAAGTGGAGATGGGGGGCAGTCATTGGGGGACTGAGGGGGCGCAGATACAGCCAGGTAAACAAAACTATCTGATATCACAAAGGCCTCAGAGTCTTTACTATCCAGCCCAGCACCACCAGAATCCGATTTAGAGGGTGACTGAGGTAAAGAGGGTGGGGGAGCTGAGTCCGTATGTTGAGGGTGTACGAGAGGAACAGAGTCTGATTTTGGGGTGCTAGCTGTTGAAGTTTCCAGATCTTCTGGTCCAGGCATGTCAAGTCCTGAGACTACATCTGTGGGGACAACAAAAGTCTCTGACGCAAAGCATGTCCCTTCTGTGTCACAAGTTATTGCCACGATGGAGTTGCTAATCTCTGAGGGGACTGGATCTTCTTGACAGGAAGTTTGAATATCAACATCCTGTGTACATTCATTGTCGATTTCTTTTTCAACCGTGTGTTGAGGCTCAGGGGAATGATCCATGAGAACTCCCTCGCTACTGTCCAAACTTGGCTCAGATTGGTCATACACATCCCACTCTGTTCCCAACTCCTCTTCCTCTTTCAATTCTCCCTCGTCCTGCTCCATCTCCTCCTCCACTTGCTCCACCTCCTCACAGTAAGGGTTCAGAGGGCTACGAGATGGAGAGGAGGCTCTCTCCTCACAATCCTCGCCATCACGCTCTGATGACGCCCCGCTATCTGGGTCTGTTTCAGTCCGTGCAGGTCTCCCCCGTTCACAGTCTGTCTGAATGATGTCACTAATACCAGTTCTGTCTGGTTGGGACATGTGGACCCCACTGGAGTCTGACTCCAGTTGTTGACCGAGAGCAGAGTCTGTTTGGTAACTCATCTCTTCTTCTTCAGCTTTATCCTCATTATAGTCAACATCACACTCTTCATCGATGAAACCATGCTCCCTTTCACAATCTTGTGCTCGCACCAAGTCAAAGGTCGTCATCTGTTCTAGGTGCTCAGAGTGATATAAATTAAAGTCTGTAATATTCTCTGAGCCTGGAGCAACACTATAAGGCTCTACAGAGTTAACTGCATCTAGAGGAAGAGTTCCTTCAAAATCTACCCAGTCAGTCTTTGCTTCTTCCTCTCTCTCCTCTTCTTCTTCCTCTAAACAGGGAAGTGTGCAGGGATCAAGAGGCTCAGGGTCTACACTCATCTCCACTCCCTCCTCTCCTTCATCTGCTTGACATTGCCTCTCCAGCTCCAGGAAGAGATCATCTGACTCAGCTCCTGAGCTGGGGCAAGGTGAGGCACTGGAGGCCCCAGGGCCTCCAAACCCTGTGGGGGGCGTCAATAAAGGCCAATGTCCAGAAGAGCCTGTTAAATCCCATCCCTCTGATTCCAGTGTTTCCCTATCCCACGACTGGTCAATTATCTCCCTATTCTCTAATTTAAGAACTGCCTCCCACTCTCTTTCCTCTCTCTGAGCTCTCTCCTCCTCCGCTTTATCCCTCTCTTTCTTCCATGCTTCCTCCTCCTCAAATATTGTGCTGCATTCTCCCTGCTCCTCGTCGTCAAGCTCCTCAAGAATCCTGCGCTCATCCTCCTCAAATTTGAGCTCGGAGGCCGTGCGTTCAAGCTCGCCGCCCTCAGCACCCCAGTCGAGCAGCCCCTCATCACCTCCCTCCTGACTGATACAGGGGGAGAGAGGCAAACCTCCATATACTAACCCCTCCTCCTCCCTCAGGAATGGAGATGGGGGGTCTAGTAGATAAAGTGACTCATCATCCGTGTTGCTATCCTCACCCAATAGGGGAGGCAAAGGGGGGAGTACGGGGAAGTTGTGTCTCAGGCCGACCTGGGTTCTTTTCCCTGTTGTTAAACTGCGGGGCCAGGTGCGGGCCTTGGTAGGAGGACAGAAAACTGGTTTTGGTGGGATGAGAGGGGCATTGTCCCCCTGGTCCTGGTCCAAAAGAGGAGAGTCCCTCTCTGAATCTGAGGTCTTAACTAACTCAACGGGTTCCTCTGGGATCTTCCTAAACCCAGCTTTAGAAGAGCTGCTAGTCCGTCTGTGGTCCTCCCTTTTTCTCTCTACCTGTCTGGGGATACTGGGGCTATGCTGTGGTGTATTTCCAGAAACCTGGGGTGCCTGAGTCTGGCTAAAGGCAGGTAATTGTTCTTTGGAAGGGGACGGCACCACATGAGTGTGTTTGTGTTGTTTCTGCAGCACAGGATGAACCTGCTTTTGTCTGCTGAGAGGATGCTGCTGGAGAGGAGGCACGGGGCTAACTGTGGGCGTCAAAGAAGGCGAGGAGGAGACGGGAGGAGTGTGGGGAGCAGATGATAGAGGGGAGGGCGTGTAAGGAGGTAAGGAAGGAATGGAGGAGGTAGGGGTGGATGGTGGGAGGTGAGAAGGAATTGGCTGTAAAGGAGAGAGAGGAACAGCCACAGACAGACGCTTCTCTGCTCCTTCAACAGACGAGAACTCGAGTCTCTCAGCAAACTCTGGATAACTTGGAGGCATAAAGGCTTTCCAAGAGCGACGGTTTGGATTGTCCCTCTTATCGCCACCTTGATGCCGCCTCTTGGCCACTGCGGCTACCACACCGGAGCCAGATGAGGACGGGGCGATAGGCAAACCTGAGCCTACAATGCCAACTGGTGGTGACATTATCTGAGGATCACCAGTTAGCTTTAAGGCATCAAAGATCACTCTCTCATCTAGTCTCTTTACTCCACCAGCATGATCTGCGTTCCTGGAGACAAAAACACCACCTAAATCAGCTCCGATGGTGCCATTGCTGGACAGTGTACTTCCCTCTCCTCTCACCTCCCCACCAGAGCCTAGAGTGCTCCTGGAAGGTTGACACAGTTTGGTCCCTTGATCAATCTGTTCATTGATGCGCATTGTATCATATATGGATCGCTGGGGGACGTAGCAATCCTCTATGTATGCCTCATCCTCATCACCTTTTCCAAGGCAGCGAGGGTTCTGCCTCAGGCAGTCTGGACGGCTCAGAGGTTTCCCCATTCTGTCCTTTCCACTTCTGCTGGGCTGCCACAGAAACCCTATCGTTGAAGGTGCAGGTGTGGCACAGCACTGCACAGAAATTAGATAAAAAACTGTTCACAAAAAAGGCCAATTCCTTTACCTTCAATATTCCTCAGTCCAATAATCCACAGTCCATTTGGCTGCATTTAACAAATCCTTCAGGTTTCACATTCTAGAAATGATTCCAAATGTTATCATCCACAGTAGCATTCCACTAGTTTGTGTTGCGCTCTCTCCTATGTCACTTCAACAGCTGTGCATTTCCTTGGTCTTTCTGAGATGCCGTGTGGCATCAGCGAGGGAGTGGGAGAGACAGCCCTCCCCCTCGGCACCATATTAATCACCAGCTCTGTTTATTTGAAAGGCTGTTAGGAATGAGGGAGAGGTGAAGGGATGAAGGGAAAGAAACAGTCATCATCTCCCTCTCGGAGTAGCACAAAGTCCAAGGTAAGGTGAGGACCATGCAGATAACACCCCTTTGTTTGTTGTCACAGAGTGCAGCTCTCTCCTCCATATTCATGTACAGCAGCTCATTCCTTGACCCCCTTATTTCTTACTCTCACTAAGCTCCTGCCTCCTTCCTCTCCGGTCTCCTCTCCTCTCTGTGGCACAACAGGAAAAGGCAGAGAGGGCTTGGACAACTTCAGCAGTCTCAGTGAGAGGCAGGCAGGGAAGTGTAAAGTCTCCTTTTAAGGTGAGAAAACCCACTCTCTGTTATATAAAAGAAAGACTGCGTGGGGTGCAATGAACAGGAAAGTAAAATACTCCATGGATTTTTTTCGCTTTTATCTTCCTTTGTTAAAAAAAATATTCCTTGTAGGGAAGATTAATGAGAATCCAGTAAATGAAAGACAATACAAAAAATGTCTATCCTTCAGAGCTTTTCGAGGCAAGAAAACCCAACTCGAAAAATATGAAAATAGAAATCCCTTTACCAAGTCACTGCCACTTTGTGGTCCGGTGAGTGTTCAAGCAGTCTACATCTTTTCTTTTTCTGTCCTCTGCTTCCATCACAAAGAATCAGGGCTTTGTGCCTGCAGGACAAACCCTATTTTTTTCTCATCACCATCATAGCAGTCATCAGTAGTGAAACAAAATCAACTCCATCATCCACACAACAGTCTAGCATTTGAGGTAAATACTAAATCCAGGACAAAGAGAAGAAGCAGTCCGCTTTTGCGTGAAGAAATCTCTGTCAATGTTTCAATTCTTTTCTTTTATCTTGCTTTCTTTCTCTCTCATCCTCAGATCATTCACAGCTCCAGGGGAGATGTGGTACAGTAGATCGAAAGCAGTCAGTATCTTGGAGGGGGTGAGGCTGGAATGAATGAGGGCATCTCGGGGTAGATAGAAAAGGGGGGGCTCGGGACTGGATCCTGGACCAGCCAGGCGAGCAGGCAGGGAAGCAGGCAGGCGAGCAGGGCAGAGCAGCGAGTCATGGGACTGTATCCAGAGGGCAAAGACCCAGACAGCCCTCCCAGCTCCAGTCCAAGCTTTGCTTTGCAGGCAGCGTCTTCCCCCTCTTCAGCAGCAGACAATCCCAGGACACGCTCCCTTCCTTTTCTTTGCCTTCTTCTTTCTCCTGCTCCCGACTCCGTAGTGAGAATGAAACAAAGTGCCACGCAATCCCAGTTCCTCTTCTCTCTTTTTCTTTCTCTCTGTGAGATGTGTGGGCTCCCAAGCTTTGCTCTCTCTTTCTTTCACTCCCAGTCTCTGTTCTCAGGCCGCTACACAGCTGAAATGGTTTGCAGCTGCTAAAAAAATCTCCCTCTTTTCCTCTCACTCTCGCTGCTCCCCCCCTCGTCTCTCTCTCTCTCTCTCTCTCTCACACACTCACATGTCCCTACCCTCTCGCTCGCTCGCTCTCCCTCCCTGCTCTCTTGCTGTTTGTGTTTGAATTCAGCTCCGTTTGTTCTGTTTCCTGCACTGGTATTAAAACACAGGAAGTGTTCCAATCATGCTGGTTTCCTCTCACCCCGAAAAAAAGGAGAAAAAAACACATGAAACAGAGAGAGAGGGTGAGAGAGGGTGGGGGGGAGTTAAGTAGCGATAGAGAGGGAGGCAGGGTGCTAAGAGGGGGCGTGGGGCCAGAGAGAAAGAGTTGTGCAGAGGAAGATTTTGCTCGTTAAAAAGATATACCGACTGAACATCAGCTGATTATCTCTCGATGAGCAGCAAGCAACTATTAAAACTGTTTCCAAATAAAAACAGGAGGTAAAATAAAAATGAATGAATTAATATACTGTAATATAAGCCAGATTTCCTCCAGGCAGCATATAATACAGTATCTCACTTACTCTCTCGGCCACTGTTGCCAGATTTGGGAGGGCTAGTGATTTGAGATGGCTGCAATCATCACAGCTTTGTAATCCACTCTTAATTCTCCGAGGGCAAACCTGCCCCCCCCTTTGGAGCAAAAAAACACTGTCCTGTGAGAGTGAAATGATACAGAGTGAAAGAAAAGGAAAGAAAGCAGAAAGGGAAGTAGGGAGAGAGGGGGCGGGACTGCTAGCCGACGGGAGAGAAAGAGGCTTATCAGTAATGAGTCTTTTTTTTCTCCCAAAGCGATTGTCCAGGCTGTAGGCAGACGAGGAAGTAAGTCCAGTCCGTTTTTTTTAAACACTCCATTATTTCCTTCTTTGTCAGGGTTGAGCCACAATCTCTCTATCGAGCTGAAGTAGCAGCAAAAGAGCTGCCGGTGTAAAAAAAACAAATATGGAAAAGATATAGACACACACAAAAGTCTGTGACATTCACAGACTCCACTTGTGCATTCCCGTCTGCGCCTTCACTGAAACCCAATCCGGCTGGTGTATGTGTGTGTGTATGTGTCAGAGGGAGAGACCGAGGGGCCAGTAGGAAAAGGGGCTGTGCACAATAAAGCAGGAGAGGAAGAGATGTGTGTGTGTGTGTGTGTGTGTGTGTGTGTGTGTGTGTGTGTGTGTGTGTGTGTGTGTGTGTGTGTGTGTGTGTGTGTGTGTGGGGGGGGGGGGGGGGGGGGGGGGGGGGGTGCTGTCTGTTTCCTCAGGATGCCACACAAAACCTCTGAACAGCCACACAGTCAGTCAGAAGGGGGATACCAGCAAATGTGGCAACTTGCAGCCACAGAGCATAGGCAGGGAGCTTCAAGCCACTTGTTATCCAAAGTTACAGGCTTCTCAGAGCCAGTTGTGGCCATTCCTCCTCCTCTTTCTTCTTCTTCTTCTCCTCCTCCCGCTCCTCCTCCTCTTTCTTCTTCTTCTTCTTCTCCTCCTCCTCCTCCTCCTCCTCCTCCCGCTCCTCCTCCTCCTCCTCTTTCTTCTCCTCCTCCTCCCGCTCCTCCTCCTCCTCCTCTTTCTTCTCCTCCTCCTCCTTCTTCTTCTTCTTCTTCTTCTTCTTCTTCTTCTTCTTCTTCTTCTTCTTCTTCTTCTTCTTCTTCTTCTTCTTCTTCTTCTTCTTCTTCTTCTTCTTCTTCTTCTTCTTCTTCTTCTCCTTTTTCAGCCAGTCCATTTCTTTAAAGCAGTCTGGCAGAGCTCGGCTGATTTGAACCAAAGCACGCCTGCTTGCTTTCTTTCTTGCTCACTCCTTTGCCTCAGAACACATTTCCAACACTCACAAGCGGAGCGCTCTCTTTCTCAACTGTTGCACAGAGCAGCCCGTGGCCTGCATGTCAAATATGCTAAATACTCCACTCTTTCTTTTTAACTGCCTTCCCTCCCTCCCTCCCCCTCTCCAACCCATCCACCCCCCTCTCTGTCAGTTGCGCTGCAGCTGTCATTGCTGCGTCCAAGGCAAACGTCTTCATAGAAACAAAAGGGGTTTGTCACTGGTGTGCTACACACACCCACGCGCACACAGGCAGGGCTCACAAACTCTCGCGTGACCCACGGCTAACCGACAATCCCCTTTACGCAGACCACAACAAGATTTAAATCTGAGCATTCACAGATGTGGGCCAGATTCCAGGAGAGATGGAAGGACAGAAAGCAGAAAAATTAAAGAGTAAAGGAGGCATAAAGGATAAACAGATTAAGCTAATTTAATTTGTTCCTACCCCTTATTCCTCTGCCTCATTTACACAGGCAGAGTCTAGGCCTCCACCCATGACCCCCTGTGACCTGTTTAAGATTAAACTTGATTAGTCAATTCCTCTGCACATCTACCCTCCCGTGCGATAAATTTCATTCATTGCTCGTCACGGCTGGTTTAAGAGTCACAAAACAGACGGAAAGAGGAGGAGGAGAGAGAAGTGAGGGAATGAGAGGATTAGGGGTTTAATTTCCCCTTGGGGGAGTCAGACTGTGGTGCAAAACTTTACTGCCATGGTGGCACTTTGGATCACAGCGTCCACTAAATGGCCACATGTAATGCGTTTGTGTTTTTGCCCAAGTTAAACTGCCTTTGTCTGCGTCTGGAGGCTTGAAACCACTTAGTGCGGCTAAGTGACATAAACACAAACACAAGGCGGAGGGCATAAAGTATGAATTATTGATTTTTCTGGGTCATTTATTTGCTCATGGGGGAACACCTGTCGACGGGAAAATGTACTTTTCTCCGTCTCGCTCCTCTCATTTCTCCCCCCTTCCCAAGCCGGAGTAAATCCATGATCCATCTCTTCAAAACACACTAAAGTTGCAGTGGGTAGAATTGGAGCAAATATGATTAAAAAAAGTAATCTTTATAAAACGGTCACTATATCCTGACAGTAGTGCATGAGACAGGTAATCTGAAAAAAATCATGTTCTTCTGTGTCCTCCGTTGTCCTCCGATGCTCCTAATGGCATCTGCAAGATTTCACAGACCAGAGGAAAACAACCAATCAGAGCCGAGCTGGAGCCTTGCCGTCTCTGAGCAGCTGTCAATCACTCGCGAACTCCAACCAAACGGTCAAACTAGGCAGCGCTGATCAAATATGAATCAATATTCTGTTACTGTAATGCCTATTTCTCGCATAAAATGTTTTCAGAATCATCTTTGTATTGTACTGTTTAGCTGTAAAATGAGAAAGTTTGTGATCCTGCCGCCATGTTTAGATCAGCTGAGGAAATACCAAGCACCGCCCACCAGCCGGAGCAAACTCTCTCATGAAAAGATTTTATGCGAGAAATAAGCATTACATTAACATAATATTAATTCATATTTGATCAGCGCTGCCTAGTTTGACTGTTCGATCGGAGTTTGCGAGTGATTGACAGCTGCCTCCGTTGAATGAACAGCCAATAGGAACACTCTCTCTTAAATGAACTGTGATTGGCCAAAGTCTACCGTCACGGGCTAGATTTTTAAAGCCTGAAAACAGAGCCAAGAGGAGGTGCAGAAGTCTAGTTTGCGGTGTTTAGTTCTCAGAACACTTGAATTACAATATGCTGAAAGGTTATTATGGAATTTTTGCCCAATGATGCCAAAAACATTCTGCCTACCCCCGCTTTAATGTCATTTTCTTCCTCAACGTCTTGTTTTTCAATCTCTCTCTCCACCCGTCCCACTTCTGTGGTAACCTGGCAGCAGGAGAGATGTAGCTGCCATCTCGCTTTCTGTCTGTGCTTTTACTCTCCTAAATCCACCCTCCTTCTTTTCAACTCTCGTTTTATATTAACTAGCAGAGCATTTCACCTGCCCCTGTGTGTGAGTGTGTGTGAAAGCATTTATTGTTCCTGAGGCAGAGAGACAGACAAAAAGAGACCTTGACCCAGCACACACACACACACACCTCTAAGCAAATAAGGCATGCAGCTGCACCATCATCAATAACTTCAATAAACACACCTGTCAATCATCTACACACACCACTGCCGGTCATAATGGTGAGTTTCAGATTCTGTGGCTGATTTGCTGATTTGTGCGTGCGTGTGTGTGTGCGACTACTTGTGTGCGTTTCAATTTAAAGGCATATGAGTCTGCATGCACACATTCTTTTAGGCAAATGAAAACGTCACACTTTCCCCAGCCTGGCTTTCAGTGTGTGTGTGTGTGTGTGTGTGTGTGTGTTTTTTCATTCAGCTGGCAGTCTGTGTTACAGATGGAGTTTTAATGTCTCATGTGTGATTAATACAGGAAGGACTTTCCACATTATAAACACTTTGGAGGTCAATTCTCTGAGTTGGTTGTTCACACCATTTGGGGAGTTTTAGTGCGGTAAAAATAAGGCCTATCCTCTCTTCTTTCTCCCAGTGACCTCCTCTTTCTCTCTCTCTGCCTGCTGGGAGGTCAATGCTGGAGGTCATCTCTCTTTTTTCTCTCACGCACACAGCCTCCTCTTCCATTTTTCTTTGAGCCTCCTCCACCTCCCACGCATCCACCTGGTTCTCCTCCTCAGCTGGATCTTACACCACCTCTACAGTAAAATGCAGCCTGTCAGTATTTTTACTACTTTACTATTACTTATTTATTTATTATGTAATATACTGTATGTTTCTGCCAATCAGCAGGTGGATCAACCATGACATAGGCAATCAAGTAAAATCTAAAGTGCACTTAAAGTGCAGATCTTGGCCAGGCGTGTCTCCCTCTCCCCTCCCAAACAAAGAAGAGTTGAATCTCACTCAATTGTCCAGTCCAGATGGTGGCAAAGATGGTGGCAAAGATAACAAAAACAGGGATTTATACATCTTTTATGGTGTCTAACTTAGTGTATCATAATATATTAGAGTTAAGAATTAATCTGCAGATGCTCCGGTTCAAAATGAGACCAACCTTTTCGATGGATGTCAGTTTTTGAGCCACAACAAAGGCCAAAATGTGGCCTGCAACAGACTAGGTGAGGCTTGTTTTTAGCCCAGCCGATTGCCAGAAATGCCCCTTTCTACTGAAGCAGTTGTTTTATCACTTGCGGCCGCTACCGGCCAGTTAAGAGGAGTGAGGAGTCAGCATTCAATGACACTATAAAACAGTAAATAAAATACTGTAGGTTGTTTAAAAATTGTGAATCACTGCAACCACAAGAGGTTCTTGTAAATTAGCACAAAAAATATCTGACTGATGGGTTCAGTAGTATGCGAGATTAGCTGTGGACAGACAGGAATATATATACACACATGACCAAGCACATGATCTCCTTACAGGCTTATGCCTGGCAGAGATTAAAAAAAAAAAAAAAACCACTGTAAACTTTGAGGTCAACTATGTCTTGAGGAAAACATGAATTATATGTATTATTTGTCCCATAACAGCCTCTGTTTACACCATGTTTTTTTTTATTAGATTCCTGGTACTTGGTATAATAATAATAATATCACTTGTGTGATATAAAAAAGGATTAGTTTAAGTTGTTTATTCTAAACTATATTTTACATGTTTAAATTTATGTTTAAATATACATATACAACATATTTGTCTCAGTTCTTCTGTCACTAATATAATATTTATGATTAAAGCCAGTTTATCTGTTATGAGCCTACATTTATACCACTCCCTGAGATGTATTGGAAACAATCTCAGTTATGTGATACAAAATGAATCAAGTTTTATTTTGAAATTACAACATACTGTACATAAAAGGTATGTGCTAAGAAAGTGAATCTTGGATTTCCCTTTACACCATTCTGAAATATAATCTACAACATAATTTTGTTTGAGGTCAAACAATTAGGGCTGTCAATCAATTAAAATATTTAATCACGATTATTCACATGATTGTCCATATAGTTAATCGCAAATTAATCGCACATTTTTTATCTGTTCAAAATGCACCTTAATGGGAGATTTGTGATTATTTAATACTCTTATCAACATGGGACTGGGCAAATATGCTGCTTTATGCAAATGTATGTATATATTAATTATTGGAAATCAATTACCAACACAAAACAATGACAAATATTGTCCAGAAATCCTCACAGGTACTGCATTTAGCATAAAAAATATGCTCAAATCATAAAATGGCAAACTAAAGCCCAACAGGCAACAACAGCTGTCAGTGTGTCAGTGTGCTGACTTGACTATGACTTGCCCCAAACTACATGTGATTATCATAAAGTGGGCATGTCTGTAAAGGGAAGACTTGTGGGTACCCATAGAACCCATAGAACCCATAGAACCCATTTTCATTCACATATCTTGAGGTCAGAGGTCAAGGGACCCCTTTGAAAATGGCCATGACAGTTTTTCCTCGCCAAAAGTTAGCGCAAATTAGGAGCGTTATTTAGCCTCCTTCGCGACAAGCTAGTATAACATGGTTGGTACCAATGGATTCGTTTTCATATGATATCAGTATCTTCACTCTAGCATTAAAACTGAGCCTGCTACAACCTCCGAAAGATCGATTGTGTTGAAGAAATTAGTGGCGTTAAAACGAATTTGCGTTAACGCGTTATTATCACGTTAACTTTGACAGCCACTTTATTCTGAAAGAAGATTATTAGATGAAATATTTTGGACATGTCTTGTTAATATTTGTCATCTCAGGAGAGTATATTGGATTTCATTGAACTGAGAGAAGGAAGGGGAAAAAGACGGAGAGTGAGAGGGAGAGGCTGAGCTGTGGCATGCCTTTCTAATTCACAACAGCTGACACAATACAGGACCTGCGAGTGGAAAGGCTAAGATGTTCAATCAGTCACTTTCTGGATCAGTCACTGACACACACACACACACAGAGGTGGTAGACTTGTGTGTGCGTGTGCCAGCAGGTTACAGGAAAGTTCTGCCGGACGAATCAGGTTATATTAGAGGAATGATGTTAGAGTGATCCAATCAGCCCCTTAGAGACACAAAATGAAGACACGCAGGCAGAAATAACACACAAAGAAACACAACATGCACACATATAGACAAACTGAGAGTCCCACACACACTAACAGACATGAATACGCAGACAGAAAGAGAACAGAACGACAGAAAGTAGGCCAGGAAAATCCAGAGAGCCAGTAAACAATAATACTCCAATAATATTCCAACATTATAGGGTTAAGGTGGTGTGTTTGTATATAGTGTTAATATTTAAAGAGCTTTCCTGTGTTATTTGTAGCCTATTATAGCCTATTAAATCAACACACAAGTTAAATATGGGCACAACACATCATGTGTTACATTACATGGGTTTGTTTTAACACAGAGTATCTTTCAATCAGGTTACACTATGTTGTCTGTCATCCTGTCATCTAACGCTTTTTTCTTTCTCACCGCGGACGGCCAGCAGCTCCCGCACACACATCCACACACGTATCTCTCTGCTCTCAGAAGGAAGAAGGCAGGGTCATGCGTCATCAACGCGTCATCAGTCACACTGTGCATGTGTTATACCCTGTGGTCTTAATGCTCAGGCTGATAGGAATTCTTAATAAAATTCCTCAATCCAGATCATGATCCGGGTCGCCACCAAAATCTAACGGATTGTTCAATGTGTCACACCCCACCCCTCCAAAATATTTCATTCAAATCCATGGAGAACTTTTGGAGTAATCCTGCTAACAGACAGACAGACAGACAGACAGACAGACAGACAGACAGACAGACAGACAGACAGACAGGCAGACAGACAGATAAACAAACAAACCAACGCCGGTGAAAACATAACCTCCTTCAAGGTAATAATAATAATAATAAATTTGACTTCTATAGCGCCTTTCAAGAAACCCAAGGACGCTTAGCATTTTGGACAGGCTCTAAAGTCAAAATGTCTATTTTTGACTTACTTACTGCTAATTACTCAAATTTAAATGTGTAAGCAGCTCTTTAGGTGAAAATTAGGACACATTCCAGCCGCACAGCATGGGCCCAAAGACAACCAGTGAGCTGCTGGCCCAGTTTGGCTTGACTTATACTACCACCATTAAATAGTTGCAGTAGGTCACAGGCTTACAGACTCTCCAAGGAGTGAAGGCTGGAGGATGATGAGGTGGAGAAAAGAAACTATGAGGGAGACTATAGGAGGATAAAACAATACAGAGGAGGAGGAGGTGAAAGGTGTGAGGGAGAAGGAGATGGAGGGGGTGAAGACCGGGAAGGCGTGCAGTCATGATTTAGGACAGGGATTTTCACAAACATTTGTGCACAAAGACACACTCAGGCCTCCTGTTCTGCTGTCACCCAGACTAACCAGCCCTTCCCAGGAATGTCCATCTGCAGCTTCAGCTTTAGAGCTCTGTAACGCCCCTCTGCTAAAACACCAGTGTGTGTATGTGTGTGTGTGTTCTCATCCCACCCAGAGACTATGTCAGCTGCTTAGGGACGGAGGGAGCCAGGGGCATGCAGAGTGATGCAGATGCCACACCCTAATGTGTGTGTGTGTGTGTGTGTGTGTGTGTGTGTGTGTGTGTGCGTGCGTGCGTGCGTGTGTGTGTGTATTTGTGTGTGAGGGTGGGGTGAGGAGACAGCTGAGATTCTGGATTGCACCCCGAAAAAGACTGGAATTAGAAGCATCCTCTGATGTAGAGTGCATGCACGCACACACCGACACACACACACCGACACACACCCGCACCCGCACCCGCACACACACACACACACACACACACACACACACACACACACACACACACACACACACACACACACACACACACACACACACACACACCTCTCATCAGCCCACTGAGCAACCCTAAATACAAACACAGATTCCACAGTAGCACATACGTGCAGACAGGATGGCCATGTATAAACATGTACATGGTAAATAGCAATACTCTGACTGGGAGACAGGCGGAAACTTTTTGATCCTGTTTCTCATACAGAACTTAGGCTGTGTCCGAAACCACTCCCTTTAGATATTGGAGTAGTTTATTCCATTAGTGAGCAGTCAATTGAGACTTCGGACGCAGTACTGTCATTTCCTCATCTACAAAATGTGACACACTGTACTGAGGGATTGTTAGCAGAAAGTAGTGTACATGCCATGGATACTACTTGATTCATTCCATTATGGGAGATTTAGAGGGCAGTTATACAGCACACAAGTCCCACACTCTTTGGACTATTTGGACACACATAAAATGGCGACAGTGAATACAGTTCACTTTGTAGTTAACAGGGACTAATTTTATGGTGCGTCTTCACAGGTTTTTTAGATGTACGCCTCACGCTAGTCTCAATACAGCTCTCTACACAGGCCATGTAACTGCTTGCGTTCTACTTTATGCATGCGACCCAAAGCATATTTTTTACGATATATATATAGATATTGAACTGCTGACGAGCTACTTTCTCTACATGTTTTCATGTTGAGCAATTGTTTTTAAAAACGGGTATTGTTTCAAATTTGTGCCAGTACAATAGCCTACCTAAGTTTTGCCACCAATACTAATAAAACAATACTTTTTCTTGTTTTACAGAACACACAAAGGAATAAAAAATGTTTTTCTTCATTTAATGAGAGAAAACAAAGTTTTCAAATGTTAAATGTTGTCTGAACACAAGCAGCTGTACAATAACTTTGCTTGAAGGTGCTAAATGCGAGATTGAGAGCATATCTACTGCCTCCGCACGGCTCTCAACATGGAGACGGTTGAGCTGGCAGCTCGCAGCTAATGGTGGTAACAGTGCAAACAACGGCAACAGTGCTGACAGAGGGTGGGTGCTACGCTTCCGCGACAGCGGTATTGGTGCAGAGCGGCGATCGTGAGCTAGCCAGTGGGGCCCACTCACATGCACGAACATGCACTAAAAGGCACGCGCAAATGGCCCTTGTAAACAAAGCTAGGAGAAACTCTGATTACAACACATACAGAGGGAGAGGGACTTCATTCTCTGCTCAGATAGACATTACTCCTCTATATCTTTACATAGACAATAGTTGTTTGCTGCAATATTACTGCTCTGGATATTGTACAGAGCACCTATAAATAAAACAGCTAAACTCAGGAAACATGTAATCAAAGAACAAGCAAACAAGACCAAGAATCTGACCAGACATTTGATGCCAGCTTTCAATTCTTGGCGCTAGAGACACATTTTGGTTAGGCACTGCGGTTTTATACCCAAAAGGTTTTATTTATATATAAGTATTGTATTATGAACGAGTGCTAATTTCTGACAGGAATGCTAATGAAGAAGAAGCAGACAGCGGAAGACTGCTCTTTCACTGCTCTCTCACTCTCTTATTGACCCAGTCATTCTCTTTGAGATCAGTGTTGGAAAGTTTAAACAATAATGTGACAACATCACCTCCCACTCCCATGACCCCCCCCCACCCCCACACACACAAACACACCACGTCCTGAGCTCCCTCGTCTTTCGAAGCATCGGCATGACATCATCGCTCTGGATTGGAAATGGGTCTGGTGGGGGAGGGGAGGGGAAGGGAAAGGGGTGGCCTGGTCTGTTTTTGAGCCAGACAGACATGTTTAGGTTTGAAATGAGCCAAGCTGGATCGGTTACAGAAAAAGAGAGAGGGGGATAAGAGGTAGAGGGTGGTGGAAACAAAGCAGGACAGGGGGTCGGCTTCAAAGAGTAGACGAAAGACATATTCACATCTTTTTTTCAGCTATCCCTCTCTCTGGGATAGAGGCAAATATGTGCTACAATACAGAAAAAAGATAAAAATGGAATAGAGTCCAAAAAGGGTCAGATAAAGGACAGAAGCACTCACTGCATCCCCTCTATCCCATTATGTCCTTATCTTTCTCTGTGCATCTGCTTTGTGATCCTGCTCTCCATGACGATCTGCCGTCTTTCTCTCTGTTTCACTCTTATTTTCTGTCCTTTCCTCAACAATATGCCCCCTGCTATCCTCCTATAAATACCCCTCTGCCCCCAGATAGAGTGACAGACCATTTCTCCATGCTCTATACCCCGCAGACACTAGCTATTATACATTCTGCCCTGCTATTACTTCTTTACCTAGTCTGCCACCAATCTGTCTGCACCTCTGAGAGCTCACAGTTCACAGCTTTAATGGAGGGAAATCTTAATCAGTGCACGAATAACATGATTAACACCTACATATATCTCGGCTTATTTTATTTGAGCTTAGTAATGCCTGGAATGGCTTAGTTCTTTTATTTGCAATCTTTAAATGGATTTTCTAAGGATGTGTGAAAATAAAACAAAAAAACAGTAGGGCTGTACCGAATAGTTCATTCTTAACGTTGACATTTGAATGCTGAACAGCTTTATTTTTATTTAATTTTTTTCCTTGACTATTCATTGTGTTTAACCTGGTATTTCTGCACAGTTGCAGATAAAGATTAGGCTACACTGATCAGTGTTTCCCCTATATTCATTTTATATACTGTAGGCCAATCACACATTAATATCCTCTGCTCTCATGTTTCACCGGGTGCGGTACACATTGTGTGTAAATATTATAAATACACACAATGGAAGGCTAAAAATGCAAGATGAATGTGCCAAACTAAATCCCGTATTAAATAAAATATATGTAATCCAGTTCTCAACAAATGCATCCTTCTTAGTTGTCAAGTAATCCTTCATTACTTAAATATTGTACAGCAGGTCAATCTTCCTATCAATATTACACAAGGAATTTCTTTTTTCAACAATTCATTGTTAAGAATTTTTGTGCAAGCCACCAATAATATTTAGTATTTATCGCTCTTTATCCATTCAAGATCCTCTAGCTTGCTCAGGTACATTAATTTAAAAATAGTGTTCAAAAGACTGTTTCCAAGATACCATGGATTTTTACCCAAAATGCTAATTGTTTTCATTCATTCATTCATTGTAAATTCAATACAGGGATCAAAAAGAAAACATGATGGGAAAGCTGGTTCTTTTGGTTCCTTTGGTTTGATATTAAAGTCGTTCTATATGAAATGGGTTATATCAGGAAAAAAACTCTTTGAATCATGTAAAAGTGTTGAAAACTGAAATATCACTAAAGCAGATTATTAATGCACCTGTAAACCTGCATGATTCATTTAACTGTACACCAGACAGAATACATGTAACAGCCTCACACACTTTATGATCTGGTTCTCTTTATTCAA
Organism: Sebastolobus alascanus; assembly: GCA_916701645.2. Lineage (NCBI taxonomy): Eukaryota > Metazoa > Chordata > Actinopteri > Perciformes > Sebastidae > Sebastolobus > Sebastolobus alascanus. Next base: position 261,177 of record CAKAOJ020000045.1, read on the forward strand.
GTGTAGCCTATTTAGCTTTTCACATCTCTCTCTCTCTCTGAATCTCTCTCTCCCCCCCTCATCTGTCTCTCCTTCTCTCAACACCTCTTTATCTTCTCTGTCTGTTTGTTCTCTGCCACACATTTACTCGGCCTGCTCTCATTAAGAGACCGGCCGGGGGGAGGAAGAGAGAGAGAGAGAGAGACCCAGAAACAGAAACAGGGAATGAGGAAGAAACAAGCAGACGTACAGTAGAGAGGTTAGTAGGTCAAGAGAGAGATGTATGGGCAATGGAGATGTTTCACTAAATAATCAAATTAAGACAAGAGAAAAAGAAGAGAGAGTAGAAAGCAGGAATGAGGATGAAGAGAAAAAGGAGAAAAAAAAATTCTCACGAAATGGAAAAAAAAAACTGTTCTTTGATCCGCCCACACATCTTAACAACAGTGGAGCCGAGAACTCTCCAGAGAACGAGCAGGAATCCTACTAAATTTTTCACATGCATGAAAATGATTAGCGCTCATATCACATGAATCATCGATCATTTAAAAAAAAAAAAACACAACCTTTTGGTGTGCTGGTTGTGTAGGGGGATGTTGTGCATACTTCTCCAGAGCTCTCACATACTTGCATAGTTTTCTAAAGTGGACAGGATATTACATCATGGCAAGAAAAATGTGCTCTTTAATGGCAGAAGTCAGACTGTGAAGTCTGTACCCATAAAGAGAGCAATAAAACACAATGGAGGTGCCAGGAAAGCACATTCCTAAGGTCAGCTATGTTGCACTTCTAGACAGTAAAGAGGAATTTCTCTTTAAATGCAGAAACTAACTCCAGCTATCTAAAATATCACAAGAAGGAAATAATAAACTACAATGAATGTATTTATGTGAAGCCTGCTCTGTTTCTCCTTTATTCCTCACTTATAATACATCCAGGTATAAAAATATATTCACATTATGTCTAAATGACTCAGTATACAATGACTTATAGCATTGGAGCCATGATGTGTTTTTGTCCACTTCTTCTTCACTGCTGCTGTAAAGAGAGGACAACTCTATACTATATGAAAATGAATTGTCAACAATTTTGATGATCGTTTGAAGGCACTATGTGAAGCAATTTACATATATTAATTGCTTTTTATTGCCAATGTGTGAACAGATTGTAACGAGACCTTCCCCCGACTTTCTCAGTTGCTTATAACAGCCTTTGACTAATTTGTGTGTAAAGGACTCAGAACGGTTGGGATCAAATCTGACACCTAGCTCATCTAGACTTTCCTCCTGTTGGACAGGTAAACTAACATTACTAAAAAGCATGTGAAATATATGTTCTGATACCATTTTTTTCCTTCCAGATACCTGAACTTGCGTATCGGCTGATACGTAGTACTGATCCAATACCAATGCGTTAAAAACACGTTGCCACTTTACAGATGGGATTTTCCAGTGTAAAATATTGCCGACATTTCGTTACACTTTCTGCTAGCACCTGCTCGATCGATACTGAGAAAGAAAGATGCGAAATGGCTCACTCGTTAGCTACTAACGATCTAATCAAATGGGAAGGACTTGCTGTTTTTTCTGTTCTTCTTTGTAAATTGAAAATGTTTGGCGGGTGGGCTGTTGTTTGAACGAAACAACCAATTTGAAGACGTAAAATTGGGCTCTGGGAAATTATGACTTGCATTTTCCACTATTCTCTCCAATTTTATAGACTAAATGATTATTCAACAAAAACTTACAGCTAAATTAGCCAGTTATTAATCCAAAACCAAGTGTAGCTTCTTTTATGCAACCCATCATTTTCATCTTTCATCTCTATACTCTTGCTAATTGTTAATGCAACAAGTCGGGATGATTAATATTTTGTCACATTTTCAAGTAATTTGATTGGTCAAAAGCACATTTTGACAATGCAAATAATTTTTCATTAATAAAGTCAAGTAGTGACGACCTATGATGACAAGCAATCTCCCATTTATATGTTTTATCTTTTAGTACTTCCTGTGTACTGAAAACTGTACCAGACTTTCTTACTGGAGACTGTGTCCTCAAACAGCATCTTGTACTTGTACTACAATAATCATCAAATGCTTGAGGTTAAAATAACAACAACAAGAGAGGCAGTTCAGATGCTTCATATGCTTTTACAGTACCAACTGCTGTTAACCAGAAGAGAAGGAGAGAAAAAATAGAGACGTGTGATTTGCTACAGAATCAAATTTAGACCAATGTCCATCATCGCGATGACGAGGCTAACAAGTTCAAAAAGCTAGAAGGGCGGTGCCTCAATATCATTAAGTGTGTACTGTATATGAGAGAGAGAGATTATGGGAAACGTTAAAAAAAAACATTCAAAGAGCATCATAACTGTCCTATAAAGAAAAAAAGCTGAGTGATCCAGCAGTGTGTCAGGCATTTCAAAGAGATGTGTGACTAATCACTGTGTCTGACTCCTGACACACCACGGGAGCCCTTCACACACACACACACACACACACACACACACACACACACACACACACACACACACACACACACACACACACACACACACACACACACACACACGAAAAAAACTGTGCTCTAAACCTAAGATCATATTACACTGAAGGTTTTCTGTTTATCTGTGCAAATTAGTTTCAGTGGCATGATGGGAAAGGAAGAGACTGTGACACAAACACGTACAACCTTTTCACCCTGAACTCAGTTAGATTCTCTCATGTCTTCACCCACACAATGAAGCGGATATTATGACCCAATGACAAATACAAATAATCAGATGTGTACTGCAGTACACGCCAAAGAAAAAAAAAACCAAGTGGAATCATGAATCAGATTTCAATCAGATTCTCCGACCATCCTCAATACATACAGTAATATCTTTTTGAATGGGACCTCATTGACATCCTGCCATTTCACACACTCGTACTGTATCCATACACATGTCACACCTATGTAAATAAAAAGCAAGAACAAATCCACCCTACCTTAAACTCCTGCAGCTGCTGTTTGATCATCTCCACCTCTGTGCCGACCATGCCCTGTGCGTTCAGCCCGTCTTCGGCCCTTCCCAGCAGGCCTTGCAGCTCGCCCACCAGCCTGTAGAACACCCGAACCCTCTCAGCAGCATCCTCGATCTGGTCCAACCTGGCCTGGCCGCGCTCGCTCAGCTGGAGAATAGGGAACAAAATAGAGGAATCGTAACTGGATGAAACTGATTTAACTTTTAGATCACATTAAAGCTGTAGTAGGCAAGTTGGAGCAAATATGATTAAAAAAAAAAGGTTATTTGTATAAAACGGTCAGTGTATCCTGACAGTAGTGCATGAGACAGGTAATCTGAAAAAAATCATGTGCCTCTGTGTCCTCCGGTGCCCCTAATGGCATCTGACAGATTTCACAGACCGGAAGAAAAAAAACAATCAGAGCCGAGCTGGAGCCTGCCGTCTCTGAGCAGCTGTCAATCACTCGCGAACTCTGATCAAACGGTCAAACTAGGCAGCGCTGATCAAATATGAATCAATATTCTGTTACTGTAATACCCATTTCTCAAATATAATGTTTTCAGAAACATCTTGTAGTGGACTGTTTAGCTGTAAAATGAGAAAGTTTGTGACCCGGCTGCCATGTTGAGATCAGCTGAGGAAATACCAAGCATCGCCCACCAGCCGGAGCAAACTTTCTTATTTTACAGCTAAACAGTCCACTACAAGATGTTTCTGAAAACATTATATTCGAGAAATGGGCATTACAGTAACAGAATATTGATTCATATTTGATGCCTAGTCTGCCTAGTTTAGTTTTAGAAAGAACAGCCAATAAGAATGCTCTCTCTCTGAAATGACCTGTGATTGGTTAAAGTCTCCCGTCACAGGCTAAGTTTTTTAAAGCCTGAAAACAGAGCCTTGAGGAGGTGCAGAAGTCTAGTTTTCTCTCAGAACACTTGAATTACAATATGCTGAAAGGTTATTATGGAATTTTTGCTCAATGATGCAAAAAACATTCTGCCTACTGCTGCTTTCATAGAGTCGATAACTGCACTAAACGATGCCACCACCACCATCATCATCATCATCATCATCTTCCTCCTCCTTCCTCACCTTGCCCGCCTGGCGGCTCAGAGCCTCCGTCTCCCTCCTGAGAGCCAGCAGGTCAGGGGAGGAGCCTTCTCGCCGCAGCATGGTGGTACACTCCGACGTGTGACCCTCCAGCTCTGTCCTGAGGTCGGCCAGACGGGACAAGAAGCCCTTCAGGGCGTCCGCCTGAGAGGCCAGGGAGTCCGCGTCGCGTCCAACAGGGCTGAGGGAGTCCAGTTCGTCATCCAGGTCGGCGATGCGTGAGAAGACATCCCGCACGTGAGACTGGACCTCGCCGACGCCCTGTAGTCGGGACTCCAGGGAGGAGCAGCACTGCTCGATCTAATGGAGGAAAAAGAAGACAGAAAAAGACAGAAAAGCCCAGTCAAATGTGTATTTCACCATAAAGTGCATAAAAAAATTACAAGATTAACACCTGCATTTCAGCTGAAAGATCGTCTCTCTACTCATTATGGTGTATCCGGCATGGAATCATTTTTATTCAAGGTGTTAATCAGAAAAAATACGGAAAAAACGCAAAAAAGAAAAGCAGACATTTACTATGAATAAAGGACAGTGATGATAATTCTGTGATACCTAATCCAACACAGAGGAGCCTGTGTGGTAATATTTTCCAGGTCAAAAACGAAACAAATCACTGGAACAGGATAACCAAACCAGAAGATGATGCAACTCAATAGCAAGTAAAAATAGATTTAGTCTGGGTGCAAGAAAGAGACAGTAGAAGCACTCATCTCACTCATCTTCAACTCACGGATGACTGAGCTTCTCACCCTATCTCAAAGGGAGACGCCAGCCACCCTCCTGAGAAATCCCATTTCGGCCGCTTGTACCCGCGATCTAGTTCTTTCGGTCATGACCCAGCCCTCATGACCATAGGTGAGAGTAGGAACGAAGATTGACCGGTAGATCGAGAGCTTAGCCTTCCGGCTCAGCTCTCTCTTTGTCACAACGGTGCGGTAAAGCGAATGCAATACTGCCCCCGCTGCTTCGATTCTCCGGCCAATCTCACGTTCCATTGTCCCCTCACTTGCGAACAAGACCCCGAGGTACTTGAACTCCTTCACTTGGGGTAAGGACTCATTCCCTACCCGGAGTAGGCAATCCATCGGTTTCCTGCTGAGAACCATGGCCTCAGATTTAGAGGTGCTGATCCTCATTCCCAGCCGCTTCACACTCGAACCGATCCAGTGAGTACTGGAGGTCACAGACCGATGATACCAACAGGACCACATCATCTGCAAAAAGCAGCGATGAGATCCTCAGCACACCGAACTGCAAACCCTCCTCCCCCCGACTACGCCTCGATATCCTGTCCATGAATATCACAAACAGGATTGGTGACAAAGCGCAGCCCTGGCGGAGGCCAACCCCCACTGGAAACAAGTCCGACTTACTGCCGAGAACCCGAACACAGCTCTCGCTTTGGGAGTACAGAGATTGGATGGCCCTAAGAAGTGACCCCCTCACCCCATACTCCCGCAGCACCCCCCACAGTATCTCCCGGGAGACCCGGTCATACGCCTTCTCCAAGTCCCAAAACACATGTAGACTGGATAGGCATACTCCCAGGCCCCCTCCAGGATCCTTGCGAGAGTGTAGAGCTGGTCCATTGTTCCACGGCCAGGACGGAATCCGCATTGTTCCTCTTCGATCCGAGGTTCGACTATCGGCTGAACCCTCCTTTCCAGCACTTTGGAGTATACTTTACCAGGGAGGCTGAGTAGTGTGATACCCCTGTAATTGGCACATACTCTCTGGGCCCCCTTTTGGAACAGGGGAACCACCAACCCGGTCTGCCACTCCTTAGGCACTGTCACCGACTACCACGCAAGGTTGAAGAGACATGTCATCGAAGACAGCCCCTCCACACCCAAAGCTTTCAGCATTTCTGGACGGATCTCATCAATCCCCGGGGCTTTGCCACTGTGGAGTTGTTTGACTGCCTCAGTGACTTCCACCAGGGAAATTGATGATGATCCCCCATCAGCTTCCAGCTCTGCCTCTACAAAATAGGGTGTTTTAGTCGGATTCAGGAGTTCCTTAAAGTGCTCCTTCCACCGCCCAATTACCTCCTCAGTTGAGGTCAACAGTGTCCCATCCTTACTGTACACAGCTTGGATGGTTCCCCGTTTCCCAGGAGCACCTTGGTGCCGACCGAAAGTCCTTCTCCATGGCCACTCCGAACTCCTCCCACACCCGCTGCTTTGCCTCCTTCACGGCAGTGGCTGCTGCCCTTCGGGCCTGTCGGTACCTTGCAACTGCCTCCGGAGTCCTCCGAGATTACATATCCCGGAAGGCCTCCTTCTTCAGTCGGACGGCTTCCCTGACCACCGGTGTCCACCACGGTGTTCGAGGGTTGCCGCCCCTTGAGGTACCCAAAACCTTTTGACCACAGCTCACCGCCGCAGCTTCAGCAATGGAAGCTTTGAACATCGCCCGCTCAGGTTCAATGCCCCCAACCTCCACAGGGATGCCAGAAAAGCTCCGCCGGAGGTGTGAGTCGAAGATCTTTCGGACAGGGGCCTCCTCCAGATGTTCCCAGTTCACCCGCACTACCCGTTTAGGCTTAACAGGTCTGTCCAGAGTCTTCCCCCACCCTCTGACCCAAGTCACCACCAGATGGTGATCAGTTGACAGCTCCGCCCCTCTCTTTACCCGAGTGCCCAAAACATGCGGCCTCAGATCAGACGATACGATCACAAAATCGATCATCGACCTTCGGCCTCTGGTACCATGTACACTTATTAGCATCCTTATGTTCGAACATGGTGTTCGTTATGGACAGTCAATGACTAGCACAGAAGTCCAGTAACAAACGATTACTCGGGTTTAGATCAGGGAGGCCATTCCTCCCAATCACGCCTCTCCAGGTGCCTCCATCGTTGCCCACGTGCGCGTTGAAGTCTCCCAGGAGAACTATAGAGTCCCCTACTGGAGCCCCATACAGGACTACATTCAGGGTCTCCAAGAAGGCCGAATACTCTGATCTGCTGTTCGGTGCATATGCACAGACGACAGTCAGAATTTCCCCCCCCATAACCTGAAGGCGTAGGGAGGCGACCCTCTCGTCCACCGGGGTAAACTCCAACGTAGCGGCACTCAACCGGGGATTTGTGAGTATCCCCACACCCGCCCGCGCCTCACACCTTGGGCTACCCAAGAGAAGAATAGAGTCCAACCCCTATCCAGGAGTACGGTTCCAGAGCCGAGGCAGTGCGTAGAGGTAAGCCCTACTAGATCTAACTGATAGCGCTCCACCTCCCGCATAAGCTCCGGCTCCTTCCCCCACAGAGAGGTGATGTTCCACGTTCCCAGAGGCAGCTTCTGCCGCCCAGGTCTGGTCCGTCGAGGTCCCTGGCCTTCACTGCCACCCATGTGGCAGCGCACCCGACCCCAGCGGTTCCTCCCGCAGGTGGTGAGCCCACAGGATGGAGAGGAGGGGGGTGCCACGTCGCTTCTTCGGGGTATCACCGGCCGGGCTACGTGGCAAGCCCGGCCACCAGACGCTCGGGCTTCCTCCGGGCCAGGTAACTTCTCCTCTGCCTCGATTATTCATTGGGGTTTTATGAACCATTCTTAGTCTGGCCCCTCGCCTGAAACCAATTTGCTATGGGAGACCCTACAAGGAGTACCAGGCTCCAGACAACACAGCCCTCAGGTTCATAGGGACACACAAACCTCTCCACCACGTTAAGGTGATGGTTTTACCCGGAGAAGGAGACAGTAGAAGCATTATCTAAAAGTAGGCTGATGTGCATCATCTATGCAGTCACTCAGATCAATATTTTAAAAAGAGAAATAAAACATCTCGGTGAATAACAGAGAAGTCCAGTGGTTTTATATACAGTTAAGAGTTCCACTGATAGCTGTAACCTTAAATGGAATATTTGGAAGTTGGATTCAGAAAATAGATTCAATACTGTGGCTGCTGAATTCTCCAAGCCCCGGTTTACATTTCAAACTATGATAAAGTGCTGAATGTCCACAATGACTATATATGACCAGTGCAAGTCAAATAGCCAAACTCTTGTGATAGCTATGGTTGTTCTGCTTTCTCTCAGCTCATTGACAGTTGTCTGCTAAGCACTCGCACACACACATACTGAACAGTACAGTACACCCCCACACACTGTGACCCTTAGTATAAATAGTTAAACTTCTTTTCACTCCAAACAGCATCATTTGTTGAGGTTATATTAATTCAGAACTGTTATGATTCCTTTCATCGCTCTCATGTCCTGCGGTTTTTCCACAGCTACCTGCAGGGTGGACGGCTCTGCACTGCTTTAATATACGGGTCAAGTATAGTTTGGACATTCACCATTTTTAAATGGCGATATCTGATATTAGGTGTAGGAGGAGGAAGTCCCCCCCCAAAAAAAACAGCAGACAGTAAGCTACAAAGAACAGCCGCAACTTCGTCCAAATCTCATGAGTGCACTGTACAGAGTGTCAGAAATAATACTGATCATCCAGTAACTCAAAACATGAACATGTGCCCTAACTGAATGATTACTGTCAAGAGAGGAAACCTTACAATATGCTGGTGTAGTTGTTTGAGGCATGTTTTATTTGCCAAATGATCACTATCCAAACCTGGAACAAAATAAACAACAACAAAAAACAACACATTTCCACTTTTGGTCTCTTTTCCGGATTATGGGTGCGCTCAAATACCCACAATACCATACTATTTAGTATGCCAGAAAAATATTTATCATGTCCCAATTAGGGCAGTCAATCGATTAAAATATTTAATTGCATTTAATCGTTGATTGTCCATAGTTAATCGCGATTAATTGCAAATTAACTGTACATTTTATCTGTTAAAAATGTATCTTAAAGATAGGGTCTGCAGTCTTGGAAAGCAAGCATAATTTGAAAGTAGCATCGCCTCAGGAGCTCCGTCTAAACCCCCCCCCTCCCCTCGAAACTCCTTCCAAGGCAACGCCGCCCACACACATGCAGGAGCACCGCCGCATCGTAACTTCTTCACATTTTTCGTAGCTATTTCATCACTAAATTCACTTCTGAAAAATGTTGAGGCGAGAAATCAACTGTGTAGATTTAGAATATTGACAGTTTTACGATGTTAGATGGCGAATCAAACATTTTCTCCACCGTTGTCGGAGTTTAGAAGCTCCACAAACTGCCGGCACAGCTAGCTAGCTCCTGCCGGGATCGCCACCTCTCCACCCGGGCAGTCACTCACACAGACCCCGCTATGAGCTGGCTGGAGCTCTCTCAAGCGACCGGTCTGTAGACGAGGGGCTTTTATTTCCTGGTTGACTGAGCTCGCTGGAGAGCCGGCCACAGAGCAGCAGAGTGGCGAGGGAAAGAGCTGCCTCTGAGGGGGCAGAGAGATACCTGCTGAGACAACACGACCCTTTTTAACGTTACTCTCATATCTGGAGGGAGATCAGTCCACTCGTTTGTTTCTGTAACTGAAAAAGCAGTTTGAGTAACAATTTTGTCGAGCAATGTTTTATATCCGCCGTCTCCCCTCGTTGATAATCCTGTTTGTCTGACTTCACTTTGAGCTGTTAGAATAAATAGTTTAAACCTGCAGTATCTTATAAAGTAAACTAACAGAACATAAACAACTAAATCAAAGTTGTATTTATCGATAATATGGTAATAGTGGTACGAGTTCGTACTCGTTGTCCAGTGTTTTAAGAGCTGAGTTTTCTCTTCCATTCTCCAGTAAACATGCGGCGGCGACGCGCTTTCTAGTTCACGCTGGTGCACGCTAAGGGTAGAGTACAAGCAGGGAGGCAGGGAGGCATCTGATTGGTTCTTTACACCCGGGACCAGAGGAACTGACTGGGAGACGTTTTTACAGGATTACAGCAGCTACAGATGACGGATCTTTTCCGGTCTTTTTTCAGTGCTCATAAGAAATGGATTGCTGTCGGGGTGTAAAGACCATTTCAACCAATATAACAAAAAGTGTATACTGGGTAAATGATGGACCCTATCTTTAAAGGGAGATTAGTTAAGTATTTAATACTCAACATGGGGGTGGGCAAATATGCGTCTTTATGCAAATGTATGTATTTATTTATTATTATTGGAAATCACAACACAAAACAATGACAAATATTGTCCAGAAGCCCTCACAGGTACTGCATTTAACATAAAAAATATGCTCAAATCATAACAAGGCAAACTCAAGCCCAACAAGCAACAACAGCTGTCAGTGTGTCAGTGTGCTGACTTGACTATGACTTGCCCCAAACTGCATGTGATTATTATAAAGTGGGCATGTCTGTAAAGGGGAGACCTAAAGAACCCATTTTCATTCGCATATCTTGAGGTCAGAGGTCAAGGGACATCTTTGAAAATGGCAAAAAGGGCAGCTGCAGTACGTACTAACAATAAAAAGAAAAAGCGATTTGGAACGCAGCCATTGACCCTGCTCCTCACCTTATCAGTTACGCCATCATACTCTTTTTCCGTGTCTCTGGCCTGCTCCTGGAGCCTCCGTGCCCCCTCAGCGCTGCCTCCCGGTGTCTGGGGTGCGTCCTGTACCAGCCCCTGGGCCAGGTCCCTGAGGTAGACCACCTGAGGCTTCAGGGACCTTAGACTCTCCTGCTGACTTCTCAGCCGCTCCAGGCTCTTAGCACTGCATGCCTGAATGGGAGAGAAGTAAACAGGAATTGCTAAAGCCTAAATTATGCCTTTATGATAACCATGTCATTTTTTTCTGTTTTTGCACTTTTTAAAAGCACAATAAAAGTGACATAAGGACTATGAGCAAATATTTTGCAGTACCTGTGGTCCCAGAGCCTCCTGGACTTCAATCTGGTGCTTGGCAGCCTCCAGCCTCCTCTCTGCAGCCTGTCTGCCCTCTTCAAACTCCTTCAGGCGGCCAGCCAGCTCCTCCAGCTGGGAGGTGCGGTTATGGAGCCTCTCGCTCAGTCCGTCCACCCTGCGGTTCAGCTGGGCCTTCTCATCCCGTACCTACACCAAATCAGTTTACAGTACATCAGTTTTCTTTATTCATGAATTTAAAGCACTAACAATTAGGGCTGTCAAAGTTAACGTGATAATAACACGTTAACGCAAATTTGTATTAACGCCACTCAACTTACGATTTTTAGGTTGTAGTGGGCTCGGTTTTAAAGCTGAGTGAAGATACTGGCATCATATGAAACTAAAAAACTAAAGAATCCATTGGTACCAACCATGTCATACTAGCTTGAAAAACTGGCATGACCATTTTCAAAGGGGTCCCTTGACCTCTGACCTCAAGATATGTGAATGACAATGGTTCTATGGGTACCCACCAGTCTTCCCTTTACCTTTACAGACATGCCCACTTTACGATAATCACATGCAGATTGGGGCAAGTCATAGTCAAGTCAGCACACTGACACACTGACAGCTGTTGTTGCCTGTTGGGCTGCAGTTTGCCATGTTATGATTTGAGCATATTTTGTATGCTAAATGCAGTAGCTGTGAGGGTTTCTGAATGATATTTGACTTTGTTTTGTGTTGTTAATTGATTTCCAATAATAAATATATACATACATTTGCAGTAAAGCACGCATATTTCCCATGTCGATAAGAGTATTAAAAACTTGACAAATCTCCCTTTAAGGTACATTTTGAACAGACAAAATGTGTAATTAATTTGCGATTAACTATGGACAATCATGCAATTAATCACGATTAAATATTTGTAATCGATTGACAGCCCTACTTACAATACTGATGAGCTATAAAAAAACAAAATTTCCAAGCATAATAATAATAATATGAAATACAACACACTTGAGAGTAGAAATCAATGTCTGAAAACTACATACCTCTTCCTCCCCGATGCAGCATTGTTCTAGCAGCTGATCTGCTGCAGTATTGAAGGCCTCAAGGAGAGGTTGTCGTCTCTCCAGGTCCAGTGATAGACCTCGAGCCTTCTGCAAGGCTTCGTCCAGGGCCGATGAGTCCAGCGACGGTTGGATCTCTCCATCTTTCTCCTCACACTCTGCTAACCACGGTATCAGCTCGGCCCTGTACTGCTGGTAGGTTTCTGCTTTGCTCAGAGTGGTCTTCAATCTGCACTCCCGGTCTGAGATCCTCTGGTTCAGCCCCCCCCAGTCCTGCTTCAGCGAGGCCAGGCGAGACTGCAGAGCAGACCGTTCGTCTCCGCCAGCGGGGAGAGTTGCGAGCAGCGACGCTCCCTCAGCTTGAAGCAGCTCGTAGGAACCTCGCTGACTGGCGACCCCGCGCTGTAGGTCGTCCGTCTGTGTGATCAGGGAGTGGATGGGCTCCGGCTGACAGGGCAGGGAGTCGCTGGATGATTCTCTGGGATCTGCCTGCTTGTCGAGCCAGGAGCGCAGCTCCTCAAACATCTGCTGGAACTGCTGGGTGGACGACAGGGCGGCCTGGAGCTGAGACAGACCGTCAGCTAGAGGGAAGAGAAGCACCAGGGATTAAAAACATAAACACTGAAAAACTAGTTCAAACAAAAAAGGACAAATAGGATTTGGGGAGTTTTTGTCATATTTATATTAGTGGATTTGTTAGTAGTGTTTCTTGTAATCAAAACAATATTCCCAATACAGCTAAAGAGGGATTAAGTCTGAAAGGGAATATTATACATCAGAACAAAACTGATTAATTCATCAAAGTGGACCATTATCTCTGTAGAGAAAAACACTGTCAGCAAATAAATCAAGCATAAACACTTACAAAACTCTGGGTCATATTAAAGGTACTGTTTGTAAGTCCTAACACGTATAAATCATTGCGGGTCGGTGTCCCATGCGCGCTCGCGTGTGGCTACACTGTTCAGACTCAGACTGCAACACAAACTACACGGAAGCACCAAAACCGTAAAGTTATATCTAGTGTAACCCGTGTGGTCAGAAGACACAAGGTAGACTGTAGCTTTGGTCTCCGGTCGGAGTACTCTGCTCCGCTGCCTGCCTGCTTACCTTCACTCACACACCGCGCACGTTCTCACTCGCTCTCTTGCTCCACCTCTCACGAGCATGCGCGCACACTACACTCTGCAGAAGAGTTAGTTTAGCTCTGAGAATATCTAGGGAATGTACAGTCGAAATTTGTGCAGAAATAAATGCTGCAGCTCCTACAGACCAACAGAGGTTTCCAGTGTCTTGTTTCATGCTGCTGAGTAATGTTATCGTCTTCGATCAAAATTCCGGTTTCTCCCGTTCCTTCTGAACACGGTCGGGAGACTGAGGCAGGAAAACACAGTATCAGCATCGATTCATGGAGAGACCTTTGTCTGGTCAGCTAACATTACTGCCAAGCAGGTGAAATATAGAGTGATATTTTGTTTTAGCTGACGTGTGTCGCCTCAATGTTTTGATTGATGCTCGTTCATGTCTATGTAGAGCGAGCACAAGGGCGAGCAACAGGACGCTGACTTTCGTTGACTTAGCCACAGGTGCCGCTGTTAACAATCCTTTCTGATTCTTACATAGAGTCCCTTTAAGGCCCGCTAAACACTCACTTACTCTATCAACCACATAAAGTCCACAAACCTGCTCGCTCCTCTAAACTCTTCAACGGCCTGCTGACACTCTCCAGTCGTTTCTTCAGCTCTTCTTTCAGGTAGGGTTCAGCCACGATGGCGCTCAGCTCCTTGCAGAGCCTCTCAGCCTCGGCCAGCTCAGTCCGCCGTCTCTCCAGCTCCGAGCGGATCTCTCCGGTTTCCTGCAGGCGGCGTTTCAGCGCCTCGGGCTGGGCGCTCAGCGAGGCCTGACCATCCAACCTCTCGGCCAGAGCAGTGACACTAGAGGAGAGCTCTCTGAGCAGGGCCTGGGCGCGAGAGGAGGAGGGTTAGAACATTATACCGTCGTGGTATGAAAGCATGAAAGCATGCAACCATTCTGACTAGACTCACCTGGTACCGCCCGCTGGTTCCCTGGGCCTGGTCGATGTGGTTTGACCTCTGGGTCAGTCGGTTTGTGAGGTCCTCCCACTGCTGGGAGATGGAGCCCAGCTCAGACCGCACCTCCGCCAGGTCCTTGGGATCCTGAGCAGAGTCACCAGTCTGGGAGAGGATCCCCTCAGCGGACTGGGTCAGCTGGTCAAACTGTGGCCGCCTGGTCTCAAACTCACGCAGCATGAACTTGAAAAAAGAGGATTATAATTATAACAACAACAACAACAATAATAATAATAATAATAATAATAATAATAATAATAATTATTATTATTATGTGATCAGGAACTTAAATATCAGGTTTCATGAAAAATAGAATTTCATTCGCAAAAAAATAAGTTCTGTGTTTAAAAGCCTGAAGAAAATCCAGGAAAATTTGAATTTGAAATTTTGACATCCTGACCTTTTTCATAACTGTGGACTAATGGAATATCTTACCTTACATTTTTTTTTTAATTATTATTATAGATTTGGAATATGAATTGTACTATGTATGTCTGAAGTATGCCAAGCCTTATAAATCTTTTAAAATATGTTCTTATCTTCATTATCAGCTTGCCCTCATGACTAAAGTGGATTTAAGTGTTAAAGTAAGAGACATATAATCTAATAAATTAACTGAAGTATACAGTATATTGTATTTACATTGCATGATATTATTAACCCATTTGTGCCCAAAGACTATATTTAGTATGATAAGGAAAAATGCCACAACATTTGTTCTGATTGGTCAAATTAGATCACATGAAAAATCTCACTTTTATTAATAGAAAAGAATTGAAAAATAAGGAAAAACAATTCTGTTTATTAAATGTTTTCCATGTGAAATATTTTTTTCACACTGCATATGTGTGCATATCTTTGATATTCAACTTGTTATGAGTTCAGAGATACCAAATACTTGACTGTGCTTCTTATAGTTTCTGAGATACAGCGATTGGTCACATGGGACTACTGTTATTTCCTAAAATATAATGGACTCCATTGCAAAAACGATAGTCCCTTCATGTGCCCAAATACTGGATATTTCAGCAAAGCGATTTGTCCGATTTTGAAAATTTCTTCACACTTCCACCAAAAGAAACAAGACAAAAGTGACAATGGCTCACATACCCCCGCTCACTGCTTGATCCCTACTAAAGTAGGGCCAAAGGTTTTGCCCTTTTGGAAACATTTAAAAAATTCTGGGCACCCTGGACTTCTAACGCCCAAAAGGCACAACTAGACCACACTGTCAACCATCATACCAAATTTGAAGTTCCTAAGTTAGATAGTTTCCGAGTTCTACTCCGGAAACGAAATTTAATAAAAAAAAAATCTGAGTTTTTGGCCAAAATTTCAAAACTTTTGGGCACCCTGGTCTTTTAACCCCCAAAAGGCACAACTAGACCACGCTCAACCATCAAACCAAATTTGAAGTTCCTACGTTAAATAGTTTTCGAGTTCTGCTCCGGAAACGAAAGTTTGACACGCGAACGGACGGAAGGAGGGAAGGGCGGAAGGACGGACACGTTGTCGAGGGGGTATAATTAAAAATTTCAGTTGCAGACACAAATGTGTTAAAAATATTAGTTGTCTTCATTATTCTGTAGCTTTCCTTGATGTATTTCTCGTCATGCTTGATTTCCTGTATCGATTACCATATTGTTTGTGTGTGTGTGTGCGTATTTATAACTCTAACCATAACTAATTTGTATCCCTGTGATTCTGTCTCCGAACACATACCTGTGCTTGTTGTTTCTGCGTGTTGAGCATGTTGGGGTCGATGCTCAGCGGTCCCAGCACGCTCATCATCAGCTCTTTCTCCCTCAGCCACGGACCCAGCTGATTGGCCGCCGAGGCAAAGCTGCCCAGCCTATCGGCACACGTCTCCAGCTCAGTCTGCCTCTGGGCTGCAGTCTGATTGGCCGTCTGCCAGCGGGAGTCTGGGGACATAACCAAGCGAGGCAGGAGTGGGAGATGCAAAATGTTGATGAGTGTGTATATATATTTTAGGAGCAGGTTGTCATAAAGCATATTCATTATTACATGTTTTTCTTGTTTTCTTGTTTTTTTTCCTTTTCTTATTAAGATGTACAACATTAAAGGTGCAATGTGAAAGATCTGGCCAGAATTTTAGTCCAAAAAATTAACATTATCAACAGAATGTGAAGAGGTTACAGACGTGTATGTATTGTGTTGCAGAGATATCTACTGAAATGAGCATGCTAACCAGCTAGCCCCGGCCCATCCTGTCTTGTAAGACCACTTGTACCTCGAGAGGCGATAGTGAGTCACTGTAGCGTCCAGTCTGCCCTCAGTCCAACATGAGAGGGCCAAGAAGCAGGGCTTTTCAATCACGTTGAAGGTACAGGGTCCGCGTACGTTTTGATAGTTTCTTTATTGAATTAAATGCAATAAAATGGCTGAAACGACTCGTATTTTCGTTTCGTCCACCACGCCGCCAGGAGACTATTCACCAGGAGGAGGGTGGGCGGCGGCTCTGGGAGACGGACCTTCAGTTAGCAGTTAGCTATAGCAACTCGCATTCAGCCAGTGCGAACCCGTGTAACGGCAGCAACAGAGAGTTTTTTGATCCGGTGGGGAGTCCCCCAGGATCAGATCCTCGGCACTGGGGTTTGTGCTGACTGAATTCAAGTTGCTACAGCCGCTAAATGAAGGCCTGTCTCCTGAAGCTGCCGCACGCTCTCTCCTGTCTCCTGGTGGTGGGGAGAACGAAACGAAAATATGAGACGTTTTCTCGTTTCTGCCACTTTGGATTTAATCCAATAAACATACACGGACCGTACAGTAGGGTGTAAGAAAATATCGATACACATGTGTATTGCAATATTATGTTGTGCGATACTGTATCGATTCTCCAAAACGCTGTATCGATTTTTAATTAACCTCTTCAAAATTCGATGGCGGACCTAGCTGCATTCTGTCTTTCGGAGGTTGTAGCGGTGTAGTTGTAGCTCAGTTTGAAAGCTAGAGTGAAGATACTTGTATCACATGAAACTAAAAAACCTAAAGAATCCATTGGTACCAACCATGTCATACTTGCATGTCGCGAAGGAGGCTAAATAACGCTTCAAATTTATGCTAAATGACCTCAAGATATGTGAATGAAAATGGGTTCTATGGGTACCCACGAGTCTCCCCTTGACAGACAAGCCCACTTTATAATAATTCCATGCATAGTTTTTTGCATGCAATACAAATGTGTTATTTTCGCCTGTTCTAAAAATGGTATATTTGAATATTTCTGCATACTGGGGTCCCTAAACAGTCTTGGAATTGCATAAATTGGGTATGACTCGAGCGCTGAGACTCTTGTGGATCAATGAGCCCAATTGTATTCATGTGTAATGATGATAGTCCCATAGTAGCCATTTCACATAGTGACTTTTTTACATATGGTGGTGTTCTTTATACTATGACAGGTTTCCTAAAATTAGGTTGAAAAAAATTGCGATATATTACGATACTCTAAGCAAGGCGATATATTGCATAATATATTGAATCGTTGCCCCTGTATCATGATACATATCGTATCGACCACTTTCTTGTCAATACACAGCCCTACCGTACGGCCCCCGGTTAGTGTCACAGTAATCACAATATAGGCCGACACCACACATGAAGATTATAAGATAGCGGTGTTATTTTGACCACCTCTCAAAGTTTCAGCAGTTTGGTTGAATTTAGCGTATTCTTGCCCTGCTGTTAGTTGGTAGTTGGCTTTTTGTTGTTTTCTTATAACTGATGACTATAAATTTAAATTGTATGGACCCAGTAGTAGAGGTGAAATGCTGCCCCCTATTGGTTTGGAGCATGTGGCCTGATCCTACACATTGCACCTTTAAAGTCTTGTTACAGTACAGTGTAAAAATGAGGGTCATCATAAATGATATCAGTGATGGTGATGAAACCAAACCTGACCCAATGTGATGAAAACTGACAAAACAATTAGACAGTTTTCTTCCTTTGTCTCTCCTCCTACGTCTCTCATCTCTTCCTCCCTCTCTGACTCATGCTCTGGGCATCCTTTAGAGTGTGTGCGTGTGTGTGTGTGTGTGTGTCTGTGTCTGTGTGTGTGTGTGTGTGTGTGTGTGTGTGTGTGTGTCTGTGTCTGTGTGTGTGTGTGTGTGTGTGTGTGCATTCAGTCCACATGGCTTAGAAAAGGCATTATGAAATATCAAATATAATAGGCCCTCTTCTTGGATTTCACCTTAAATATTTCGGTCTTGGTTACCTCACAGCAGGCTCTGGTAAAAAATATCAAGTACGCGAGCGAACAAATAGCTCTGACGGGAACACTTCCCACTCTCTCCCTGGATAATATTGATCTCAGTTCCTCGCCATCTCCTAGAAAAATGATTACAAATGCTGAGGCACTGTGCCACTTTCTTTTTAACGGTTTTCTAAAACACACCACAGTAACAACACCTAATCTTGTTTCCTTCTTTTCTCAGTTTTGAGCCCCCCTTTTCATTTGCAACTTTAATTTTCGTTACATGGCCAAAATAATACTGGTCCTTCAAAGACATAATGGGTTACATCTTTTAGGCACATATACTGTGTATAGTCCATTCTTTCCAGTGTTTTACAAGCTGTTTACAGTGCAGTCTGAAGTAAATTTCTAGATACACTTTATTTAATTGGCAATCACAGTCCAGTCATCCTGCTTTGGAAGGTTTGCTTGCAGTGATTTGGAGTGGAGGCTTTCTCGCTAGAAGCCAAAAGTATTTTAAAAAGGTATTAATCCTGTAACATAAGTATGTCCAGGATTTGGTACAAGTTTAACATAACAAAAGAACAATCAACTTCTATTCCAAATATTTCCATTATCCCTTTAGCATGCTCTTGCCAATATGAAAAAAATTACAGACAAACTCACTGACTGCTCTCACAGATCACATTAAATGGATGACTGTTTGAGTCCTTTAGGCAGTGTTCTTGCTCTGTATCACTAACTGTTACCTCCACGATTGCCTCAGGTTCTGGCACACTATACTTTCTTCATAATGGCACTCCTACACAGGTTCCTTAAAGGCCCTGACACACCAAGCTGACGGTCGGCCGTTGGGACAGTTTGGGGCCGTCGGTGAGCGTCTGTCGGCCTAGTTTTTGCGGCGTGTCCTACATCATCGTCTCTAATCTGCTGTTTTTTTTTAGGCCGATTCAGCATATTGAATCGGTGACGGAGCTCGTCGGTGAGAGAAATCACTCTAATTGGCGGTTCAGCTGAAACGAATCAGTGCACAAGAAGAGAAACGGAAGTGAGGAAAGCAAGCCAATGAGCAAAGTCAAGAGGGCACACACAGAAGGCTCTTCTCATTTCTCATCTTCATCTCATCTGATCATTCCAATACACAGATATTTCCACAGCGACATGGCCATCTCGATTGAAGCTAAGTGGTGAGTGAGAGTGGTGTGAAAATGGTCGGCAGACGCCGCTTTATTTCATGTACGTATCATAACAACGGCTTGTATATCCGCCGTCCTCTGTCTTCCGGTTTCCCTTTTTGAATGACGAATACAGACTATCGCGACCTGCTGGTGAGGAGAGTTATTTCCTCTCACACAGGTTCAGAATGTACGTGCTAACTATCCGTCGGCTGTAGTCTTTGCAGTGTGTTCAAATGCAACTTGTTGGTAAAGACAAAGGCGGCGTGAGGCAACACAATAGTCTGCCTTCATCGTCGCTAGTTCTTTAATGTCTGTTTGGTGTGACTGAGCCTTTACTTGTAAAGTACGGTATACGTACTGCACAGCATTTCTTTAACCCCTACCATTCACCTGCAGTATAGTATTTCTAGTAGCATCATTTTACTTTAGTTTTTGCCTTTTGGCATCTGCATTATCATGCTTCAGTGCTTTAGTTTCTGTAAAATGGCCTTGTCATATGTCCTCATGTATTGTTTTTGTCATCTGCAGCACCTACCTATCTCTTGCAGCTGCTGTCTCCAGGTGTCTGCCTCAGGAGAATCAGGATTGTCAGCAATCAGCTTCCTCAGTGTGCTCTTCAGCTCCTCCACCTTCCCAGAGTGCTCAGCCAGCTCTGACAGCAGGGCCTTAAGAAGAAAGGGAAAGGGAAAAGGATCATGACAGGAAGACCATGAAGCACAGAACAAAATAGAGCCGCAAGCGGCAACCACAGCTCAATTGCCAAAATCAATGTCGCGAGCAGCAATGAGTGGGTTTCCAGCTTCACAAAGCTGAGCACAGTCACTTCAGCTGGTTTAATTCTGTCTAAAGAAGGAGTGAGACCAGTCTCACACTTGTTTCAGCATTACAATGTACTGTATGCTGCCACACTCAAAGTCCCGCCAGTTATATTTCTTGGTATTTTGGGGATCAACAGCTTAATTCAAAATATCCACCAAGTTTGGTGATGTTTGGACAAACTGTCATTGATTTATGGCCAAATTTGCACCATGCACATGTTTGGAACTAGTGGCGCTCCCTATTGAGTGATTTCAGAATAGTTTTACACACATGGTTCAACATTGTTATAAAACATATCCTGCAAGTTCCGTGATTTATTGGCCTTTTAAAGTTCATTAGTCAATATCATCAAAACAAAATGAGGTATCAACAAGATTTTGATAACTTTTGATAAGCTTGGTCCAATAGTGATCCACAGAAAATTTGGTAGCAATCAGACCTACAGTTTAACAGAAGATGTCAAAATGTGTTTGTTTTTTTAATTCAAAATGGCGGAAAATCTAGTCGGACTTCTATGGGCCAAGAGGCTTTTTGTACAGCACATTGAGCTGGACATGTGTGTCAAATTTCAAGTCAATCGGACTTACAATGTGAGGAGCGTGAACTTTCCAAAAATTGCATTTTGGGGCGTTAATTATCAGAATCAACATCAGAAATACTTTATTGAGCCCCGGGGGAAAATTGGGGCGTTCCAGTTGCTCTAATAGAGTACAGTCTAGACCTGCTCTATATGAAAGCATCTCAGGATAACTTCTGTTATGATTTGATGTTATATAAAAATAAATTGAATTGAATTGAATCTTATCTCAACATGTAAGAAGTGAAGAAATGTAAGAAAATAGAAATAAAGGAGTATGTAACTTATAAATTATGTACATAATGCTACAATATTGTACATGATGCTACAGTATAAACACAATATATGTAAGGAAATATAAGTAAGTAATAACATTAAGAATGAGAATATAAGAAATAAATATTTGCATGAAGACGTGCAATGTATAACATATAACCACGGTGCAAATAAGTAAATGCAAGATTCTGAGTAGTGGGATCTATAAGTGTATTGAATATGAATGCCAGAATGGTATAAAAAAGAATTAAATAAGAATATTTCTTGAAATGTACAGTATAAATTCAGTATTACTGACACAGTATTACACAGTTGAAATATTGCACAAATTATTGTACAGTTGAGTTAAGTCAGTATTGTATATAGCAGCTGACGGGTGAAATAAGTCCAGTTCCAGTCTATTGACTCAGAGTGTGTGACACTCAGAGAGAGGAGTTGTAAAGTTTGATGGCCACAGGCAGGAATGACTTCTTGTGGCGTTCTGTAGTGCATCTTGGTGGAATGAGTCTTACAGCGCCAACATGTGGCCAATTAGAGTCATATTTCTTGGGAAACACTTGTACATCATTTACAGTTATTGGGCCAAGGTTCATGTTTCTAGCTCATTCTAGCTCATGGGAATTTGAGCCGCGGCATAAGACAATGAAAAATAATAAACCATGAACTCTAATTAGATAAAGCAAACATATTTGGATGTGTGAATTTAGATATCAGCAGGTAAGACAATGTTTGTGTCAATGTGGGCACAAAACTGAAAATGGATGTGACTGTTTTTAAGTTAAAGATCTTTTTTCAGGAACAGGCAAAGATTATAACATATACCAGGTGATTTTACTGCATGGTGTTCAGTGTTCAGTGTTCATGCAGGAAAAGGGTCATTAAACAGGCCCAATAGATGGACCCAGTCCTTTACCTTGTTCTCCTGGGCCTGGGCGCGTACCACCTCAGGTTTGGAGGGTGAGGCGGTCTGTCCCTGTTTCAGGCTGTGTTCTCTGTCCGTCAGCCAGCTCTTGAGCTCATCGGTGCCCTGCCTGGCCTTCTGCCTCAGCTCCAGCGAGGCTTTCTGGCGACTGAGACGCTCCTTCAACTCCCCACCCAGCGTCTCATATCGACCGTTCACATCAGATACGGCTACCTGGAGCTCTGTCAGGTCTGAAGGCACAACAAGAGAAAGGAGAACATTGCTGAGCATTTAGCAAAATGGAGGAGAGAATAGCAGCAGGGCAGATACAGAAAATAAAAAAAAGATAAGTAAAGTAAGTAAAAACAGCAGTTAGAAGTAGGCTAATAAGGAATACAGTTGGGCAGCCCAGATAAAGGGAGCCCTGCACATCCTGATGTTGCAATAATATGTTTTTTTGCCACTGACAGATGTCTTGCGTGAACAGACAGCAGACAGAGACAGCACAGTATAGGACAGTGGAAACAGTAAAACAGAAAACAGTACAGTAATCTCTCAAAGTGACTGGAGGAAACCATTAACAACAATATATAACTGGAGCACAATCGAATGAAGTTTATCTTAGAGACTCATTTTCAGGAGGCTATAAATAAGAAGAGAGAGAGAGAGAGAGAGAGAGAGAGAGAGAGAGAGAGAGAGAGAGAGCTCACCTTTACAGGTGTGAATGCCATTGACACTGCTGGGACCTGCTGAGCCATTGATTTGAGGAGCACCTGGGAGGAAGACACACACCTGACTGAGACAGTGGCACTACAACACACTCATGCAAGCAATGGTCACACACAAAACAGGACCGGTGATTTTTGTCTCAATTAAATTTCTAACACAAACTCTACAGCACCAGAAGCTCTGCCAACTCACAAATACTTCAGTGCGCACAGAGCTCAGTGGGAGAACTGAGGACGTCGAACAAAAGCCGTGGAAACAGACGAAAGTAGTGAGAAAGACATGGAGGATGGATACCCACAGTCTTTACATAACATAGACATTCATGAATGTATCAAAAAGCAACATTAATTCTTACATCAATTTGTGTAATTTCTAAAATTTCAACTGCTGCAATGTTTTGCTTTCTGATCCAATCCTAACTAGGGATGGGTATCGTTAGCATTTTATCTCTTATCTCTCTTTATCGGTTCGGTTCTTTTATCGATACTCTTATCGGTTCTTTTTTATTACTGAATAATTGCTTTTTAATATATTATTTAAAAAAAGAATAAATTCAGAACAGGATTAGAATTGATTTATTATTTATATTTATAAACTCATTAATATCTTACTAGAAACTAATCTAGAATGTCAATAAAATAAATCATATTCCTGAGTGAAGTTGATAAAAAATGAAGAACACAGACATCAGTCAGTATCAGTCCTTCATCCTGTCCTCTGTACTCCTCCCTCTGGTGATGTGAATCAATGCCTGCAGGTACGGTTGGTAGAGAGAGGAGGGGCTGCTTCGTCTCAGCAGCAGATAAATTTGTTTACAAGAATTTTAAGATACGTAGCAAACTAAGCTAAACAGTTAGACGACATATAGACAGCTTTAGTTTTAGCTTGTTTGAACAATTCACTATTAGCTGAGCTAGCGCGCTGTGCTTGTGCAAACAGCAGCGGTGGATGACAGACGGACAGAGCAGATTGAGATGTCGTTTTTCTACATATTTACATCATGTTTATGCTTGTTGAACAGGTATATTTATGAAGTATTGATTTTTTGCCTTGAAATGTTTTATTGCATTTACAGTAACGAGTGTAGTTGTAGTTATTTTCACTTCACCTGATTCACTTCTCTGTCACCACCGCCGCCTCTCTGCTCTGCTATTGGCTGACTTCGCTCCATGTGTGTGTGTGTGTGTGTGTGTGTGTGTGTGTGTGTGTGTGTGTGTGTGTGTGTGTGTGTACTTGGAGGAGCTCAGCCCCGACACAGATAGCAGAGGAAATGCTGCTGCGTGATAATTATTACACCAAAATGTTAAAAAGTACCAATAAAAGAACCAATAACATCAGAGCTTATCAATATTCCGGTCTAATAATAAAATTTAGCACAACCAAAAAATATATTTGTGCTTCCTCAAAATTTTACTTTTAATTTATGATATGATTAATGATATATCCTTCTGCCTTCCACAAAAACACATGAGCGGTTAGATTTAGCTATGAAATTATGTATATAAGATTTAGAGACTTATAGAGGGCAATGCACTTTTATAAGAGTGAGTCCATAGTTAGGTATCAGTTATCAGGTCTTAGTTTGTGGTTTTGTTGTATTTGACGGCATTTGACTGTAAAGCTTCCCCTCCTTTTTGACCCCTGAACCATTTCAAAACCTAACAAGACTGTTTCTCTCAATCATTCATAAAATCATTTCAAATACCCCTTGGTGATATTATTTATAGTGATTTAAAGTGAGGTAGAGTTGGAGAATGGATTTGTCTGGCAGCGTCTCTGTCCTTGCTCTTACCAGTTTTGGTCTGAGGAGCGGTGATGTCGATGATGAGGGACTCCAGCTCAGAGCCCATCTTGTTCAGCTCCTGAACCCTCGATCCCTGGGACTCCCAGTCATTCAACATGTCCTGAAGGAAAAATGCATTTTGCTGAGTCATTGAGCACATGACATAGTCGCTGGATTCAAACAGTGTGTTCCCTAAATGTTTTCCTTTTGTTGCATTTGATGTAGAGTTTTTGATTCATATTTTGTGTATAAATTATCAGACACACATACCATGAGCTGCTGGACTCTCCTCTGCAGGCTTTCTGTGTTGAGGTTGGCCTCTTTGGACATCAGCTGGTCCTGCGCCATCTGAAGCCACCTGAGGAGGGAGCCAGAGAGGCCGCGGAACTGGAGCAGCTGCTGCTCACAGACGTGGATGGCAGCGAACCTGTGAGAGGAAAACGGAGGAGGACAGGATGGTATGAAGAACAGCGATAGAGAGGATAGAGGATATCGAGGATCAGGAGGAGATGTATGAAGGGGGAACAAAGATAAGGAGATGGGGAGAGGACAGAGCAGAGAAAATTCAGCTTTAATCACATTTTTATGTTTTCATTTCAAAGTAAAGTAATCATATGATCACTCTTAAGCTGATTTTACATCATATTCTCTAAAAAAAAAGAATAAGAATTAGGGCTGTCAAAGTTAACGCAATAACAACGCGTAACGCAAATTCGTTTTAATGCCACTAATTTCTTAAACGCATGAACGCAATTTTAGATTTTTAGGTTGTAGCGGGCTCGGTTTAAGCTAGAGTGAAGATACTGGCATCATATGAAACTAGAAAACCTAAGGAATCCATTGGTACCAACCATGTCATACTAGCTTGTCGGGAAGGAGGATAAATAACGTTCCAAACTTGCGCTGAATTTTGGCGAGGAAAAACTGGCATGGCCATTTTCAAAGGGGTCCCTTGACCTCTGACCTCAAGATATGCGAATGAAAATGGGTTCTATGGGTACCCACGAGTCTCCCCTTTACAGACATGCCCACTTTATGATAATCACATGCAGTTTGGGGCAAGTCATTGTCAAGTCACCACACTGACAGCTGTTGTTGCCTGTTAGGCTTGAGTTTGCCATGTTATGATTTAAGCATATTTTTTATGCTAAATGCAGTACCTGTGAGGGTTTCTGGACAATATTTGTCATTGTTTTGTGTTGTTAATTGATTTCCAATAATTAATATATACATACATTTGCATAAAGCAGCATATTTGCCCAGTCCCATGTTGATAAGAGTATTAAATAATCACAAATCTCCCATTAAGGTGCATTTTGAACAGATAAAAAATGTGCGATTAATTTGCGGTTAATCATGATTAAATATTTTAATCAATTGACAGCCCTAACAATGTAAGAATACAAAAAAACACTATTGAGAAGGAGAATTAAAGGTCCACACTGGCCAGCATTATCACAGGCTTGACCTCCCTCTCTTTGTACGTGATCTGTCTCAAAGCTATGGCTGGAAAAGTGCTGACTGGCCGTAGACAAAACAGCTCTGAGGAGTCCGTCGTCTGGCGTGGAGCGGTATCATTATCACGCTGCTATTTTCTCCCCCTCGGGATTCGCGGCTGGGTGTCATCCGAGTAGGCCGTTTATAGGACGGACAATGAGCCATGTCCACCCTGCTTATATTAGCACCCCAGGCCTGCTCATCAGCTCACACTGATACCACACAGATACAGTACACACACAAGCACACTGTACAGTAACCAACTGCTGTGAAACATAATTCAACGCAGTAAATAATCCCCTACATTATGTACAGTATGTTTCTATGAGTGCAACAAGGTTACTAAGATAACAAGCTACTGACACCAATGTTTTAGATTATAGATGTCACATTCTTCATCTCTTAATATCTCATCAGGACATATTTAAATATGTCCATAAAACAGCCTATATGGTTGTTCTTATGTGACTGGCTCACTACACTCAAGTATAATCCAATAAATCTGCACCAGACCGACGGTATTTATAAATCCCCAGCCCCCCCTCTGAATGGACTCAAGTGTGGCTGCTCACTGATACGACGTCAGACAGGGTCGGCATAGCAACTGGTGCTCCGTGAAGGCTACAAATTTAGAAAACAAATTTTGGAAATGCCAGCGGCATAGTCTGTTCTGCAGAGCCAGTATGAGCAGGCCCATCAAATCTAATCCAATCTTAATGTTTAAGCAGCTTGATTCCTTCTGTCTCTAGAGGTTATCTGGTTTGTTTTCAGTCAAACTGGAATTGACCCTCATATTTTAACATCAAAAACTACACAGCTGAATGATCGATAACAGCTTTGTATTTGGTGCCCCTTTGAGACATTTATGGTACACTGCGGAATTTATTAGAAAGGGATTAAAAAGATTTTTAGACTGTTAAAATATTTTGTTTTTAAGATAATCATTCCAATTACCAGTGCCTGAAGTGGAAAAAAATAAGTGCCAGTACTCTCTTACACACATGTTGGCGTGTGTATCTGCCGGTATCAACAATCTCTGTCGACTTATTCCTATTTATTCATTATTTCTTTAAGCATGTTATACTGTGTCAGTCATAATCAGCTGTGATTTTATTGCTATTATTATACTTGGGCTATGCATCTTCTATAGTAGGCCTATAATACTCCAATAATATTCCAACTGGAACATTATATACATAGTGTTAATAGTAAAAGTGCTTTACTGTGTTATTTGTAGCCTATAGGAGGGTATCATTCAGGTTTTAGGAGCAGAGTCCCAATCAGGATGCTCCACATTCTGAATGTCTACAGTGAATAAAAGACAATAGGAGATATTGGGTTTGGGAGTCTTCCCTCAAGAAAATTTGAAGGTTTTTGACTTAAAACGATGCAATTTTACATAATTTTGGACCATTATTTTAAATGATTATTTTATTATTTACACATATCACAGCCTTCATCTGACAGAAATTCTTCTGGAAATGTTTGCCCTTAAAGAGCAGATTCAGAAAACTTTTAAATAATGTTTCATTAACTATATTTGTTCACAAATAAAAAAAGTTATGACGAACAGTTCACTAATCATTTTACAAAACGGACATTAACATGGTATTGATAAATTACAGAACCCTCGTTCTCATCCCCCCTCCCCCGTGCCATGCGCCGGCTCGTCCAGATGTTCCCCACATACAGTAGTTTTTATGTTCATAGGGCTGATGAGGCGCAGTGCAAATACGCTGGCGCTGCGCTGTTAACAATCGCCATTATGAATCTCACCGAAAACCTGATATGGAGAGGGCAGAGAAGAGTAGCGGCAGCTTGTGAGAAGTTCCGGTACGCAAGAAAAAGTCACGGTAAACCAAAGAATAAAATGAAGACGTGCCGGTACTGTCTCCCGGTGAGTAGCAGCCCACTTCAAGCACTGCCCATTACTCCCATTTTTATATGTAACCTTAAAGTGGCAGTAGGCAACAATTTTTTGGCATAATTTGGCAAAAATTCCATAATAACCTTTCAGCATATTGTAATTCAAGTGGTCTGAGAGAAAACTAGACTTCTGCTCCTCATCATGGCTCTGTTTTCAGGCTTTAGAAAAATCTAGCCCGTGACGGCATTTTTTTTTACCAATCACAGGTCATTTCAGAGAGAGAGAGCGTTCCTATTGGCTGTGCTCCGGTCATGTGACCAGAACTTGGCTTCCTTCAACAGATTTTACAATGACGGCCGCGTCACAAACTATCTCATTTTACAGCTAAACAGTAACTACAAGATGATTATGAAAACATTTGAGGTGAGAAATAGTCATTACAGTAACAGAATATTGATTCATATTTGGTCAACGCTGCCTAGTTTGACCGTATGGTCGGAGTTCGCGAGTGATTGACAGCCGGCTCTCATAGACTGCAGCTGGACAGCGGACCTTGTTTTCCTTCGATAAGTGAAATCCTTCAGATGCCGTTAGGAGCAGCGGCGGACACAGTAGGACACAGAGGAACATGATTTTTTTCAGGTTACCTGTTTCATGTACTACTGTCACGATATAGCGGCCGTTTTCTAAAAGTAACTTTTTTAAATCATATTTGCGCCAATCTCGCATACTGCAGCTTTAATAGGTACAAATATGTCCTACTGAAGCAACCATGTTAAAGACCAGAACATTGATTTGCATCTATGCTTTGCTATTAACCACGACAAAAAGGGACAAAGCCTTCCTCAGCAAAGTCGTGTCAATTTAAGACTGATTGTTTAGACTTCACAATTATGGCTACATACTTCTCACATGTTCTGTTAACATTTTTACCTTTCGTTGACATTGGCTTCCAGTTGGGTGAACTCATCAGACACTCCTTTGACATTATCCGATAAGCTTTGAGTGTTGTTGAAAGCTTTTGATTGGCTGAGCTCAATGCCCAGGTTGCAGAAGGATTTCAGCTGGCCAGCTTCCTGCTCCAGCTCAGACCTGACCTCCTGAGGAAAAACACACAGCAGGACAGAAGTGTTGAATGGGACGACGCTATAACTGATCCACTGTTGCCTTTAGAAGCTTTAAGAGGTCTCAGAACCTTGAAATCATAGAACTCGAGTGAGACCATACTGCAGATGACTTATTCATAAATATTTGACACTTCTGCTGACCTCAATGGTCTGCCTGTAGTCATCCACGCTGCGGTCTGGCTGGCCCGCCGGGCTCAGAGCCTTCAGGCGGCTCTGGGTGAAGACTCGGAGGTCGCCCCCCTGACGCTCGTAGCTCTCCAGCCGGGGTAGCAGCCCTTTGAGCTCAGCCTCCCTCTCGGCCTGGCTAGCCTGTGCTGCGGCGTAGCGCTGAGTCAGTTCATCTAGAGCGCCCTGGAGGCCAGAGGCCGTGGAGGCGTCAGAGCTCTGAAGGAGTTTGGAAACAGAGTCTCGCGTTGCTTCCACGCTGCCCTGCCGGGACAGCAGCTCCTGGCGAAGTTTCTGGGAAAAGAAGAGGACAAGTTGGGTTTAAAAAATTTAAAAAGACTTGTAATGCAATACTTTTTAGATGTGACAATCAAAGATGTGCAATAATTTTCTTCACTGAGGAAACTAGCAGAGTTTCCTCTGGGTTTACTCCTACCTGGTTCTGTGTCAGGGCGTCTTGTACAGCCTGTGCTGTGGGCTCGACTGGTCCAGGACTCAGAACCAGTTTGTCCAGCCAGCTCAGCAGACCCTTCAGGCCCTCCTGGACGCTGACCGACTGGGCCACAGCTGTCTGCAGCTGCTCGGCCCGTTCTGACACAGATGCAGAGAGGGAGCCAAACCTCTTCTCTAAGCCATCTGAGAAGGAAGGGGCAAAATAAAAACGTCACCTTTTTTAATTCACTCATGTAATTTTTACATCCCTCCATTTACATCTGAAAATTCTGAAACAAAACATCCTCATTCAGGAGCAGTGGTCTGTGGATGAGGGTAAAGGCCCTGACACACAAAGCCGACGGTCGGCCGTCAAACAGTTTAGGGCCGTCGGTGAACGTCCGTCGAGGTTTTTCGGTGTGTCCCACACCATCGGCTCTGGTCTGCCCGTGTTGGAGGTTTTTTGTCCGATTCAGCATGTTGAATCAGCGGCAGAGCTCGTCGGTGAGAGAAATCACTCTGATTGGCTGTTCAGCTTAAACGAATCAATGCACGAGAGGAGAAACGGAAGTGAGGAAAGCAAGCCAACGAGTAAAGTCTAGAGAAAAAAAACAGAAGACTCTTCATATTTTTCATCTTCATCTCATCTGTTCATTCCAATACCTGGATATTTTTACAGCAACATGGCCATCTGGAATGAAGCTAAGTGGTGAGTGAGAGTTGTGTGAAAATGGTCGGCAAACGCCACTTTGCTTCATGTAAGTATCATAACAACGGCTTGTATATCCGCCGTCCTCGGTCTTCCGGTTTCCCTTTTTGAATGATGAATACAGACTACCGCCGTCTGCTGGTGTGGAGAGTTATTTCCTCTCACACAGGCGCAGAATGTACGTGGTACTTGGCCGTCGGCTGTAGTCTTTGCGGTTTGTTCGAGTGCAACTTTTTGGCCAAGACAAAGGCGACGTGAGGCGATGCAACTGGTCGCCATTGTCGCCACTAGTTCTTTGATGTCGGGTTGGTGTGTCCCCAGCTTAAGGGGGGCAGATTGGGTGAATTCTGTTACCTGCAGCACAGAGGATGTCAACAGCTTTGAGGGAAGGAGACTCGTCTATGCTGACCAGATCTCTTCCTGCTCTCTTCACCTTCTCCAGCTGCACCGAACGCTCAGCCAGCTCGTCCTGCAGCAGCTGAGGACAGATGACACACTTAAGAGTAAAAAAGAAACCATTTTTATAGCTGAGAAGAACTTTTAGAACCAAGACAAGCTTCCCACATACTTTCCATTTTCCACCCTTTTTCCAGACATTCATTTCTTGAATTAATTTACATTTTTTGGTCAGAACATGATGTAGCAGCTGTGAAAGATGAGCCCAGATCATTTTTCCATACTCTGAAAAAAGCTGCCTTCCTCCTCACCTTGTGTATATGTTAATGTTTGTAATCGTCACCTGTACTTGTCGTAGTGTGTTTTGCAGGTTCTGGGGGTCTGTCTCGCCACTGGGCTTGGCTATGCTTTGGTTCTGTTCTTGAGCGCTCAGCCAAGAGTGGACAGAGACGACCTCATCCTGGTACTGCTGGTACCTCTCCAACAGGCCGGACAAACGGCCGCCCAACTCTGTTGACTGCACACACCAACAAAGAATTCCAATGTAAATTCAAGAAAAAGTATAAGAACGAATTCATTGAGCACAACTTCTAGTATCGCTCACCTTGGTGTGTAGGGTTGTGTATCTGTTGTTAGCATCCTGCAGCTTGTCAGCTACCAGCTGCTTGGTGCTGTCCAGAGCTGGGTCTGAACCACAGACTTGCTCCAGAGATCCTTGAACAGAGTCCAGAACCTTCTGACCGGAGATGGAAACAAAGCGCAGGTCCGCTTTGTGGCAAATTACATCCTCAGCAAGCTGGAAACACAGACACATTTACAGGTCAGCCGGGGACAAATCATGCAGATATGTGCAGTATCGGAAAATCTCATTTTTTTGAGTGATCACGTCCAGCAGGTCGCTCCTTCAAATTTCCAGAGTGACTGGGAAAGGATATAAAACAATGCAAATGTGATACAAGGGAATCTTAACAAGACGATTATCCCGAACTGCTTCAGTGGAGTTTCCCAGTGGCTCCCAGAATGTGAGAAAGAAAGCACAGTTGGGTAGTATGTTTTTACTCAGCTTCACTGGGCTCAGATGCAGTGAGTGATATTCACTTCACTTCAAAGCACCTGAAACCAGGCTCGGCCAGTATAATCCAACTGTAGAGCCACAGTGTCGGCATTTTCAGACCTGCAGTTACAGCTCAACCTGCCCCACCTACAGGCAAGGGAAGTAATGCTACGATCACACTACGAGCGACAAAAAATACAAAACGGCCAGCAGGGCCAGCTACATTGAAGTGTTGCTCAAACGCTCATTGACGTAATTATGTGGTTAAATAGCACTGGGAACTGTCTGACGGCATTGTTTTGGATGGAACGGAACACGGTGAATTGGAGTGCTGAAAAAAGTTTAAACCAGCTCAACTTTATTTGTAGTGCATCACGCAAAGTGTCAGCCGTCTGGCGCTACTCATTTTTAGCTTCATGTCACTGGCTTCCATTGAAAATGTATTTATTTATTTAAAAAGGATCCCCATTAGCTGATACCAATGGCACAAGCTAGTCTTCCTGAAAATGACTTGTAGAATGTTGCTGTGTCACTCGTAGTGTGAACACAGCTTAACAACAGCAGCAATTTAAACCTGCAGATGTAGACATGGCAGTGTGCAATCCTGATACTTGGGCCACTTAGTGACATGACTCTTAAAATAGATGTGTTTTTAAATATTTTGTACAACTGCTCAACATGTATGTGTTCAAGGTTTTTTGGCTACATTTTAATCCTGCAAAATATAAATTGTTGTCTGGAGCATTTTTTTCTCAATACTGGGAAGAGTGCAGAGTTCACATTGTTCCAGGGGTCTGCTCCTACTTTCTTTGTAGAGAGCAGGAAGGGTGACAGTTCAAACCAGAGTTTAAGTCAGTGCTACTATTAATTTCTTTTCCTGGGTGGCAACGTCGACATATCTCTATCCACAGGTCTAAAGCACACATGCCAACACTCACGATTTTCCTAGGAGACTCCTGTTTTTCCATTGCCCTCTCCTGGTTTCCCTCCGGGGTCACAATTCTCACATATTTCTCCCAATTTATCACAAATTTTCACACTTTTTTTCCTTTTCATTATCACAACCTTTTTCTGGCACTGAACAGCGTGTAAAAGCCCCACGATTCTAAAAGTCTTCTGTCTCCACCCGGACAACAGTACAGTTACACCAAATGTTGTTTCCTGGTGGAAGAGAGCTGCTCGCAACACAACGCGGTTTGAGCTGTGCTCGCCGCTGGGTTCAGCCTTCAGCGCACATCACAAAGCCCAAAAGTTGCACAAAGTTGGGCTTTGCTTGATGCTGTAAAAAGCTGTTGTGGTGCGGCACAAGCCACTGGAAATAATGAGTTTCAGAGCGCAGTGGTGACATTGGTGCGTTGTGTCTGAAAGGCCTTCAGTGAGTGAGAAACGGAGAGAGAAATGGAGACCACTAAGAGAAAGAAATATGCAAGCAGGGGCAGAAAATGAATGAATGAAAACTGATGAATATTAGTTTATATCAGAGATTAACACAAGTTCACCCCAGAGGGACGAACTATTCTGCATTCTTTCTGAGAATTAAAGGTAAAATTACAAGTATTTAACATAAAAATGCTGTTGCAGTGTATTTATTTTTTTGCTATTTTCATTCTTTAAAAGTCACCAGAATGCAAAGTACAAAGTCTCTGAAAGGGACCCCCAGACCCTCTGCTTTGCAGGGCTCGATCTTAAGGACGTCCTGTCGTCCCGGGGCTGAACAAAATATGATCTGGGAGGATGAAAATTAATTTTGGGAAGAATATTGGACGAGAGTTGAAAGAAAAATACCTGTTACATTAGAATGAATGGCGATGAAAATGACTGCACGTTTTGAGTAGCGCACCGCTATTGTTAAACCTCCTTGACAACATAAACACACACACACATACACAGCACATAACGCCGGCCTGTGACCTCACGACAGCTGCAGCAGCAACGGGGAATATTCCCAAGTCAATGAGAAAATCTTTTCTAGTATTAACGTTACCAGTTAGCTAACGTTAGACTGTTTGATGTAAATTTGGGACGGTCCACATTCATTTTGGGACGGCTTAGGTTGTATTTCGGGACGGTTACGGGAGGATGGTGAAAAAAGTTAGTTTAGAGCCCTGGCTTTGGTTTTAAAATCCTCCCTATTTTTGAGGTCTCAGGGTTGTCAAGTATGGTCAAAAGTGCTGCTGCTCTTAGTTTCCTGTAGGTATCTATTTGAGATGAGCCAGGCCTGCGCAGAATCGATCATCGGCGATCGCCGCACAATGCATGCCGGTTACATTTGAGTCCGACTT
Organism: Sebastolobus alascanus; assembly: GCA_916701645.2. NCBI lineage: Eukaryota > Metazoa > Chordata > Actinopteri > Perciformes > Sebastidae > Sebastolobus > Sebastolobus alascanus. Next base: position 295,188 of record CAKAOJ020000045.1, read on the forward strand.
GATCCCGACTTGCTCTGACGTCATGCACACGATGCAACGATAACCTCTCGAAATCAAGGCGGCCGCAGTTTTTAGAGCCAGGTGCCACAGTTGCTCTTCACTGACTGCAAGACCCAGGGCATTATGGGAAAGGCCTGGCTGTCGCCTGATCAAAGAGCTGATTGGCTCTCAGTTTTGACAGCAAACAGTTGTAGAAAGTCCGAACTTTCTGTGTAATTGGAATATTTAACGTTAGATTGTAGATGTTGTGCAATGAAGGTTTCATCTGTTTACAAACATCTTGTGTGGTTAATAATAATAATAATCAACCACATAATTATTTATATAGCACTTATCAAAACGAGTGCTCATTACAAAGTGCATTACAAGGTGGACATAACAATAATAAAGGATAGAATCCAATGACAGATACACACACGCACACTTCCACATGTATTTACAAACAAATATAAATCAATCTGAACGTGGTCTGCAAACTACAAGTAGTCTACAGGTCAGATCTAACAGGATGTAACTTTTCCTGTGACTTCCTGTAAATTCTTTGAAGGCTGCTGGAATCAGCTGGAAACGGTTCGACTTGACTGCAGCTTTTTGTCTCCGCCCCCTGCTGCTGCTGCCTTATCTCGTCTACTTTCCAGGCAAGGCGCAGTTCATCTTGAACGAGCCTATTGGTTGTGTAAATTTGCTCTGATCTGACTGAACAGCTCCCTCTTGTGGAGAATCTGCAGCCCATTAAATGGGAATGATAAACAGTTCCATGAGGAGCTGCACATGTAAATATTAAAAGGTGAATTAATAACATAACAAACAATGCAAAGAGAAATGTCTATTATGTTATTAACGTGTGTACCTTTCTGTGCTCCTCCAGCCTGCCCTTCAGTCCTTGTGCATCGGTTTCTCCTTCCCCCAGGGAACGGAGCTCCTGTTCGTTTTGTTCCAGCCAGGCACCTAGACTTCCATGTTCTTGGAGGAACTTCGTCAGCTCATCCTTCAGAGCCTCAGACTTCCTTAGACGGTCCTAGAAGAAACAGTTACGACAGTAGCAGTCAGTTAACTATAAGAAAATACCAAGAAAACAGGTGAGTCCCAATCACTAACATATAAAAGGTGAAACCCATGGACTAACACTGGCACCCCATAAAGGTCCACATATGACAGATCAGGGCCCATTAGGCAGGTCAGGTCTTGCTGTAGCTCCATGTATATTTGGAGTACCTGGCAGCTCTGCAGCCTGTCCTGGTGCTGGGCCTGCAGCTGATCCAGGGCAGCCCGGAGACGCTGCTTCTCTTCAGGAGGAACAGAGGAGTCTGGTTGGTCCAGAAGGGAACGGGTTGACTGGGTGATCTGGAGTAGCTGTGCCTGTTGAGCGTGGAGCTGCTGAAGCTCCGCCTGGGGGAGAGGTCAAAGGTCAGAACTAGGTACTGTTGTAAGATGTTTTAAGTCGTAAATGCGCTACACATAGAGTAGAGTCTAACCTGCAGCATCTCGGTGTGTGACATCACAGCGCCCTCTGGCTGTGAGAACGGTTCATCAGTATAATCTTGGGCCGCTCCAGTTCCAACTCCTCTCCCGCCTGGTTGGTTAAGAGAGGACAACTCATTCAGCAGAGAGTCTATCTGGCCTTGGGTCTCCTGGAGATCCTCCACAGCCTTCGCCTGGAGGCACGGAGAGAAGAAGGGGAGGATGAACACAAAAAAAGCTACATTTTTTCGTAAAATATGTATATCTAGAACCACTCATCTACTTACCCTTTGTTTGTTCTGCTGTACAGTGGTGCTGATGGCTGTGTCCAGCTCTGACAGTGACGTGTTTGCTGAATCTTTAAGGGCCTCGTACTGCTCCTTCATGCTTGCTAGCGCCCCCTGGAGGTTTGCCCTCTCCTCAGGGCTCAGACTTCCTCCTCGGTCTGCCAGGAGCTCCTCCACAGAGCGGATGGTCTCAGCGATGCCCTCTTCTTTGGTCTGGAGGTCCTTCTGTGCTTCCTGGAGAGCGAGGGTAAATCGATTTATTCAAAGAAGTAAACATGTTCATATTATTAGTCAGTTTATGTGGCCTTTAGATTCTAGATGTGGAGATGAAAGTTTCATACCTTTAGTCTTTTCTGCTTCTCTTGCAAGAGGTTCACGTCACCCGACTCCGCTCCACCTTTCTGACTGGCCAGTAAGCTGGCAGCTCCAGCCAACCACATGGTGAGGCCTTCTAGTTTCTGAGAGCATTCGGCTCTCTGCTGCTGAACCACCTGAGAGAAATGAACGAGGAGAGAAGGAAGAAAAAAGACCCATAAAGAAAAGAACATGAGAAAAACTGATGCAGCCATGAGTCTTAAACTAGATCATATAACAGGAACAGACCCTTTTGCATTTTTTGATCTAACCACCAGTTTTTACACTAAATTCTTGTGTAGTGCACACTTTGCCAAGCTTTGAGCAGTTTGTGTCCAGAGTTCACACTTACACACAAACACATATAGTATCTTCACATCATGTTGGTCAAGCAACAACAAACAATACAGAGAGGAATCAAACAAAGAGGTTTATTTGCTGTTTTTTCCTCTTTCTCCTCTGTATTCAGGTGAGACGAGAGGAAAAACAGTTAAGCGCTGTAGCTGGCGAGGCTTTTCTAGCCTTTATTACCGCTGTGACACAAGCGATTTCCTTCAGTGGCAATCTGGAACAGCAAGGCAAACAGGTTAATAATACACATGTTATGAGACATGCAGAGTAGCAAACAGCTTGAATAAAAAGCCTGTGTGGTGGGAGTGAGGGTGGTGATATTGTCTGTGTCAAGAGGCAAAGCTTTTGCAACAAGAGCAGCAGTGGGTTGCTATCAAGCTATGAAATGATGAGAATAGATTTGAGGTGATGTATGATTGAGGTGGAGGTAAGCTCGTTTACATCAGGCTTTTCCAGTTTCTAGTCGGAAATTAGTTTGATATGAGTTTATAGAACGTGAGTGCTTAACAAAACAGTACCACGATCTTGTGTAAGAAAGCATGGCAATAGTTAACAGCATGACAAACAAAGCTGTGTAATGAGGTATATGAAAGCTAACTGCATTTAAAATGTCATTAGTGAGAAACATCGCAGCGTTTCAAACCAATCCGACTCAATCATCTTTTTCCAAACCTCTCTCTCCCTTGCACTCTGCCTCTCTCTGTCCTTCTCCTCTTCTTTCACTCTCTCCCTGCGCTGCCACTCCTCCTCCCTCTCTCTCTGGGCGGAGAGGGCGTCGGCCCAGGCCTGGGCTTGGCCGGACGCTAGGTGGAAGGCCCTCTGGAGCTGCTGGAGCTGCCACAGAAGCTGCCTGCTCTGCTCGGGGGCCAGGTCCTGGGCCCGCTCGGAGATAAATACCTGGATGTCAAAGGCCGTGTCGTTGACCTCACTGGAGCGAGCCATCAGAGAGGACTGCAGCTCCTTAAAGGAAAGAGAAAGAAAAGGGGTAAATGTGTTAATCCTCCATAGCTCTAATACTGTGTTCACACCAAGAGCGAAGCGACTTTTCACCTCGCTTTACTTGCACGAGTTGGACCGCCGGGATCATTTGTGTTCACTCGCGTTACTCGCTCTAGATGTACCAGAGAGGAGAAGGGGCTTGTCTACATAGATCAACAACTTTTCCTTCCGCCATCAACCATGGAAGAAATAACCACTGTTGCTGCTTTGTACATGTTGTGGAAGTTCCAGATATGTCAGAAAACCAAACGCCATCATGTCTGGGTTCATAACATCACCCGGTGGCGAGCTGTATTCACATACACTGTATCTAGCAAGCCACACGTCGCCACTGCGGTATGAACCCAAAATAAACAGAATATCAGATATCTGTGATTTAATTGCAATAAACAGATCAAAAGGATGCCGAAATACCAACATAATGATGCTGATTTGTAAAAAGTCTGATTTCATGCTTTGTCAGGTCTGTCCGCAACACGACAAGCAAACAACTTTTAAAATGCTTGTTTTCTGAATGGAGTTTGGATCGATCAGTGCCAGGCTATGCAGCTGCTCCATCAACACTCAACATAAAGTCATCTAGGCATAAATACGACAGCGACGTTGTTGTTTATTCCACAGACTGTGGTCTGTGGTATATACACATACATTCGTACACAGAGTTTCATCCGGTCTCTGTACAGATATGATGTACTATTCTTGCTCTGGGTGACCACAGACAGCTACAATATTTTTTCCTCCATTTCTGTTTCAACAACGTCAGGACGTCAGTGACGACAGGAGGAGAACGCTGATAGGCTTTCACGACACAGCATCACGCAAATTTCACACTCGAGTTGAAATATTCCAACTCCCACGAATGACGCGAATTTCACATGTTTGCGTCGCCCGCCGCAAATTCACGTCTGCCCATTGACTTTGTATGTAATCGCGGCGGACGAAAAGTTTGCTTCGCTCTTGGAGTGAATGCGCCTTAAAGAGTGGTGCATAAACACAACCTCTGGGGCAACAAATCCCAACAATGTATCAACTCATGGAGCCGTGATTTAAAGCACCAAACAAACAGAACATGTTTACAAGATTTAATAAAACGGTGCATATTTTTACCACATGATCCTTGTTTAATTAGCTTGCCAACTTGCCTTGCAGAGATTCAGCTGCTGTGTGAGCTGATGGTCATCTTTCTCTGCCTTCTCCATCTTTTCCATTCCTGCCATTCCTCCATTCATCTGAGCCTCTGTCTCCCTCAACCAAGAGAGCAGACTCTCCACCTGTCCTCCCAGTGACTTCTGCTCAGCTGTTACTGCCTCCTGAGAGAAACGTCAGTGATTAATATCGAACATCTACACAGAGGAAAAAAGGAATTTTCTGTACCCAAATATGATATCTGATCTAAGAAATCTCTGCCAATTCCTCTAATGAGAATAATGGTTCCATGTCACCTCTACAAAAAATGAGCCCCTAATACACATGCTCCTTTCTGTTTTCCTTTAGACTGCTTCTTTTACCTTATATGAGTCTCTATGGTCTCGTAGACTTTGCAGAATGCCCTCAGAGAGTGCTCTGGCAGCCTCGTACCCTCGAGCCAAGCTCCGCCCGTCCTTTTCCAGAGCCAATAGGAGCTGCTTAGGAACGTCTTTGGGTTGGGGCTTCAATAGCTCCTCAGCAGCCTCCACTTCCTTGTTGATCGCAGGCTCCAAGTCACGCAATTCAAGGTCCAGAGTCTTAGAGACAGATTAGGAGAAGAAAACAAAAGTTTTCTTGATGCTGTACGGTAAGAGACTAATCCCCTTAAGGGTGTCACAATATACCTGTATTGACAATAACCGTGCTATTTGAAAATCAAACAATGATATCATGTTAATAATAACCATATAATAATATTGTGTAATAATCCAGTCATTTTATATTTACAGTTTTGGTTACAGACTCTCTCTCTCTCCACCTCCCTGCACTCATATTTTGAGTGTTATTTTTGCCAAAAAAGATGCAAAATGCAAAATAAACAAAGTTAAATATTAATTTATTAATTAATTTATTAATTATCATTATCATGAATTCTTTGGCTACGATAATCGTGTTGTGAAAATCTGATATCATGACGGCCCTAAATCCGTTAATCAGCTTTTTTGTCTCACGCTGGGAACCAAATGCACAATCGAGACTGCTAAATAATTTAAGCGTCAACAAAGGTTGATTGATAATCTGGTGTGTGAATTTATTTTATTCATGTATTTATTTGTATTACTTTACTATTATAATTATTATTGTTATTAATAATAATGTTAATAATAATACTATTTTTAAATTAATTTAATCATTTTTAGTTTATTACATTTTTATTTTTTCTATTGTTTTTTATTTAATTTTTGTTAATTCTTTTTTTGTAATATTACTTTTTTACCTCCTCCCTTCTTTTTGAATACTTTGTTTTTCAATTTACAGTTACTATCTGTAATTATTTGTGCATATTACTTTATTTGTTATGGTTTAAGTTGATGTAGTCAATTTTCTTAAGAAAACAATAAAAAGCATTTGCTGGCGTTACATTAACATAACAGCGTATATCTATCAGGTAAGTATGCATATTCTTTCACCTCAGTCTGTCTGATGATGTCATCCAAGGCGATGAGGCTGCGGCCAACAGACTGCTGTTGCTGATGTTTGAGTCGGACCTCGACGTGTCTTACCACGGAGACCAGGGCTACAATACGCTGGTCGTGCTCCAAGCACTCCTGACGCATCAATGATGACTGTGGGAATAGAAAAATACACAATAAAACATAACAACACTTGTGTATAAATGTATACAGTTTCTTTTAAAGAAATCTATATCCTGCTACTTCTTACCTTGCTAGTCATGGATGTCATCCCCTCTTTGTCTGACACAATTTCTCGACTTGCTCTGACATCTTCTTCTCCCTCGTCCCAGCTTTCAGAGGCTGTATCAGACTGAGGGACTCCAGGTGATTCACACTCAGTTGAAGTATCTTCTGAGAGCGAAGTTACTGGTTCTGGAGACTCAAGCTGTTGCTGTTGGTCTTTTAAAGATTCAGGAACATTGTGACTAACAACTTCAGGTGGTTGGTGCCTTTTCTTCTTTTTACCTTTCCCTGCTGTTTTATCTGGTTGTTTGCCAGCAGACATGGATTGAGCAGTGGGTTGGATGTCCGGTTTGCTTGTGACAGCTTTGTGAGAAAAGTCAATTGCTTTGGCAGCATTTCTGGTTTCTGAAAGGGATTCTTCTTTCCCAATTTCTGCAAATTGGGCGTGTTCCTCAATGTGAGAATTGGGTTCTTCTGATTGACGTAAATATGGTTGTCTATCCATCTTTTGCTCCTTAGTGGAAGCTGACTTATTTGAATCTGATTTTGCCATTGCAGATTTTGCGATAATTTTTGTTGTTGTCGCCTCAGAATCCACTTTTTCATCAGACGGTAACTTCTCAGAATCAGGCTCTGTTTTGTATGTCACATTTAAACTCTTGGTCTTCTTGTTCTTCTTTTTTCGTTTACTCTGTTGAGTTTCTTTAGGCTGGACAGATGGAGTGGTCTCAATGTCTTCCTTTCCAAAGCTCCTGTTTTTTTCTCTCTCATTTGAAGAAGCCTCCAAAAGTTTGGTCTCCATGTCCTCCTTGACAGAAAGTTTTTTCTCAGTCATATCTTCTTTGACCCTTGTCAATTTCATTTTGTCTTCTTTGACCCTCATCTCTTCCTCGCTCTCTTCTGGTGCACCATTGGGTCTCTTGACACCATCACCTTTGACATCATAACTCTCCACTCCATCAGCCTTGGCTGGCAGAGATTGTGCCTTTACAGTCGTGTCTTGACTCTCCTTCTTCCCCACCTCCTTGCGCAGTGCCTGCAGCTCCTCGGCAGCCTGCTTCTCACTCACTCCCTTTTCAAACACCTTTTTAAGGATGCTCTCTTTGGCTTTCAGTATCAAGGCTGCTTTCTCATTGTTTGGTAGAGTAGATTTCTGAGGGAATTCTTGCTCCTTCCTCTTCTTTACCTCCTGACTGCTCTTTGGTTGTTCTGGTTGCTGAGAGACCAAAGCTTTCATTTCAACTTTCTCTTTCTGCTCCTCCCTTTTCATCTCCTCTCTCTTATCACCCTTTTCTGCATCCTTCGATAATGCCATTTTTATTGCGTCTTTCTCTGGCTCAGTACTATATTCTGTGAATTCCAGAGTGGCTGGAATTGCTTCCTGTTCCTGTTTTACCAAATCATTTTCAGCCTCAATTTTCCCGTCAATCTTTGCTCCGCTTTCTCCATTGGGAGGCCCTGTGGAAGCTGCCTGACTTTGAATCTGTATTTTCTCGTATTTGTCTTGTGATGCAAGCTCATCTGTGACTACATCAATGGCCTCAGGCTGCCCTTCAATATGTGCATAAGCTTGATCAATTTGAGATGGATGTTTTACCTCTGGAGGATGTGTTTCTCTCTCTGCTTCTTTATGCTTTCCATTCTTTTTATTCTTCCTCTTCTTCTTGCTTTTGCTTTCTGCCTCTTTGGATGGAGAGCTCAATAACTGGTCTGACTGCTCAGCGCCAGTGCTGGATTTGATCTCAACCTTTAAAGGTTTATCTTTCTCCATTTTTTTACCCTTCTTATGTACAACATCATCTCTCTGTGCTGCCACGTCACTCTTTCTATAATCGTCTTCACCCATTTTTGACACTTCAATGCTATCTTTACTTTCTCTGTCATCTCCAATCTCTGCTGCCACAAAACCTGTCGGGTTTCCATCTTCAGAATCATGATGAACCACTGATGTGCTCTCATCACTGGGTCTACGCTCCTTTTCCCCAACCTTCACAGGTTCCCCATCTGACTTTAAAACAGCAGCTCCTTTTCTGACCTCTCCCTGTGAATCTCGTGCCTGAATAGATTCTACAACAGCATCTATGAAAACATTCCCGTTTTGTTTATCCTCAGTCTCACTCACACCTATTTGTAGCCTTTCATCAAGCTTATGCTCTGGAAGAGGCTCTGATTTATTGCTGTTTGTCTGTGGTACGATCTCTTCTATGGCTTCCTGAATTCTTTTCTCAACATTAGTAGCAAACTTACTCAAGAGGTCTATGGATTGGTCTGGCTCAATTAAAGCCTTTTCTTCCACTGACACTGGCACTTCAATTTTGTCCTCTTCTGTAGTAGGGTCATAGAACAATGACTGATCTGATACTACAGATGTCTTCCAATTGTCCAGTGTAATTCCTAAACCTTTCTTTGAAAATTGAGATCTTGAAAGCACCTCCATGTTTAGGTCTGACCAGTTCGCTTGACTGTCTGGGGTTGACACTGACAATATAACAGCAGGGCTGTATGTACAATTTGATGAGGCAACAGGTGTGGCGCTACCTTCATCACCCTGCATCTCCACAGAAGCCAATTTCTCTTGAATCTCTGAAGCCATTTCACTGGGGATCAGTTCTTTTGCAATGGCATCATCGAGACTAGAGACTCGTTGTCCAGTGGCAGGATCAACTAAGCCTCCTTTCAAAAACTGGTTGGTGGCTATTACTTTGACCATATCGTCTTCAACTAAACCTCTTTCACAGGCTTCAGATAGGGAGAGCCTTTCTCCAGTGCTGATATCAATGATCCCTCCACTGTCTGCCTGGCTTTGAAGCAGCCTCAATGCTGGAACTGGGTCAACTTTCTTTGACGCGACTGCCTCAGGAAGGGTCAAGTTGTCTCTTGTTTGCTCATCCTGAACACCTCTGAATGGTTTCACCTCCAAGAAGCGTTTGCCTGTTTCAATATCTATCTTACCCTGATTTACAAGCTCAGAATAAGGCACAATGCGTGCAGTTTCAGGGTCAAGGGTACCTCGTGTTACAGTAGAAGAGGCCATGGCTTCACTGGCAATATTCTCATCCAGAAGACCCCTAGAAACTGCCTCTATCAAAGTCAGTTTACATCCAGAGTCAGGGTCTAAAATAGCTCCTGTTGATGCTTGGAAAACGACAGCTTCTGGGTGAGATGAAGGGCTGACTTTTCCTTGGTAGACCCACTCTAGTTCTTCCAGCCCAGGAGCAATGGACCGATCCACTAGTCCTCTATCTACAGCATCAGGAACAGACAGCCTCATCCCTGAATCATGATGTATTATACCACCCTCAGCCACCTGCCTTGCCAAAACCTGATAAGCCTCCTCAGATCTAATTAACCCTTTCTGAATCGCTTGCGCCAGAGGAACTGGAGACTTGGACTCTGGGTCAATAACACCTTCCATCTGTAGCTGTAAACTGGCTTTAGTGAGGGCTGTTGCTGGATCGGTTTCCTTTCCTTTGTATGCCTTCTCTAGTGCTACCAGTTCTTCTCTTTGATCCTCCTCAATCAGTCCCAGGTTTGCTGCTAAAGTGACAGAGACTTTCTTATCCCTACGTAGATCAACAATCCCCCCAGACGCCACCTGGGCTTCTAGAAGTCGAGCAGCAGTGTTGGGGTCGATCAGCCCTGCCTGAGCTGCCTCCCTTACCCCGCAGATCTGCCTTTTCTCTACATCCACAACTCCTGCAAGGGTTTTATCTGACTTCAGGACACTCCACATTAGATCTTCATTCAGTAAACCCTCCTGCATAACATCCTCCATGCTAAGTGACTCACCACTGCTGGCATCTAGGAAACCCCCAAACAGACCTGTCTGAGCCATTAATTTAACTGCTGTGTGGCCAGGGAGGACACCCTGAGCTACTGCCTCATCTGGGAGCAGCTTTTCCCCTTCCTCTGTCATCAGACCTCCCTGTTTGAGCTCTAGCACTAACTTCGCCAATTCAGCATCCTCCTCTTGCTTCTCCACCGCTGATTCAAGGATAACACTCTGAGGTTTAGTATGCTTTGAGTCAGTCTCAGTTATAGGCACCTTTTGTTTGGTCCTTACTGATTCAGTCTGGGAATGCTTTATATCTTTCCTATCATCAGATTGTGTTGATTTAACATCTTCATTTGTTTTTGCTCCCAGTGGGATGGGTTCTTTCAACATTTTCAGTGGTACAGTAGCTGTTTTTCTATCTACTGTGATGGTTGTACTTCTAGTCTCCTGCTGGCCACCACTATCCCTGGGTTTGGATTCAGTTGCTACCAGCTCATTTGGGCCTTCAATATTTTTAGCTGAAGCCATTAAACTTCCATGATCGGATATTTCTTTCTTTTGAGCTTTTACTTTTTCATCTTTTTCCACACCAATTTCATTTTTCGCTGCATTCTCTGCAGTTACTGTAGGTTTGTGCGGCAATTTGTTGTCATTTTCTCCATCATACCTTTCTGCTAGACTACCTTTACCATTAATCTCAACTTCCTTGCTTGGTGTGACTACATCGGAGCTTTCTTCTTCACTCTCAGTTTGATTGTCACTCACTCCTATATCAGCCGAACTAAACTCCCTCACCATTTGCAGCTTCCCCTGCTCATGTGTGGTCAAACTGCTTTGTGGCTCAACCTGACTTCCATAAACAGAGTCTCCAGCAGCCAGTTCAGTAGCTTTAACCAACTCCACCAACTCAGGGTCTAGCAGCACCAATCGTTTTCCAGAATGCGCATCCACACAGCTGTGAGTCATGAGGTGATACAGCAGCTTGTGTTTTGCTTGCTCTTCAGGATCCATTCCATGTGTTGGTGTAGCATTCCAGACAAGGCCTGAAAGAGATGATGATGGCAATGGGGAGGATGGAGGTGGAGAGGAGCTGGTGGAACCCCGGCTCAAGCGGTTTAGAGATGGGGTACCTGACTGGTTCATGCTGGAAAGAACATCTGGGATGCGGGTGTCTTTGAGAAAACGGATAACACTGGGCTCAAGGACCTCTTCAGCAGCCTGGTTTAGGGGAAGCACCTGGAAGGTTTCTGGGTTGTACAGAGCCCCAATGGCATGTCGCTGCCTTAGGATGTTCCTTGACAGCTCTCCTGAGATCACTCCTTGTTGAAGAGCCTCAACAATGGGCAGAATTTCTCCAGATTCAGGCCAGAGTATTCCCATGAAAGCCCAAAGAGACTCAAGGACCAACAGAGCCAAACGAGGAGAGAGAAGATCTCTGCGTATACTCTCTTCCAAATCCAGGCGTTCTCCACTGAAAGGGTCTAGAATTCCCCCATTTTGCAGCTGTCGTGCTAAAACGGCACATGCTAGATCCTGGTCCATAAGCCCATGACGAACAGCCTCATCAACTGTCAACCGGTGGCCAGACCGTGGGTCAGCAATACCACCGGCAAAGAGCTGAGCTTCAAGAAGTCGTTCAGTAACTTTACGATCAATCAGACCTTCCTGGACTGCACGGAATATGCCAACTTTTCTTCCAGACCGGAGGCAGACAGTTCCTCCAGGCTGCTGTTTGATAGGGAGGAGAAGGAGACCGGAGTCATCGTCGAGGACACAACGCTGTTGTAGCTCATATAGGTTTAATTTTTCAGCTGTGTTTGGATCGATCAGCTCTCTATGTTGTTGCCTTGACTGGAGCTTTGTGAGGGTTCTGGGAGTCAAGCGTCTCATGTCTTCTGCTTGCTCCAGACTCATAATTTTTCCCATTGAGTTTTTCAGGCCTGCAGTGTTCATCTGGAGCTCCAAAATGCGAAGCCCCACCTCCTCTCTGATGAGCCCGAACTCCATGGCTGTAGCTACTGGCAACACATTTTGTTGTTGGTCATCTGTAGACTTAGTATTTTCCACCAAAAGCAAGGCACTCTCTAGCTCAGAAAGGGACTGTCTGGTATGGATGTCAATTAGTCCCTGAGCTAGACCTTGTTCCAGTGAAAGACTGAGAGGGGAGTCAGGCTGGAGAAGCCCACCCATTATGATCTGTGCCTCCAGTAGTACATGGCAGGTGTCCTGGTCAATAAGACCACATTGGGCTGCTTGGAACACTGGGAATGTTTTCACTGTTCCAAGGTCAATCACTCCAGCAATGGCAATTTGGGTCTACAAAAATAAAGAAAACAAAAGTCCAGTTGACATTCATTCTGGTAACATTAAAGAGCAATGTGGTATGGCACTTTAAGACTGTAAATTAATCATTTTATGTTACTATGTTGTCATATTATATTATACTTTTATAGTTATAATATTATTGGCAGAATCAGATGGTAGAATCAGAAAAAGAAGAAAACCCACAACCAGTTGCAACAAAAACATAACAGATATAAGTTAAAAAAATATATACTGTATATATAATTGCTTTTTGTTAGCATGTTACTTATTGGTACATATTAGGAATTTTATTGATTTTTCCCCCATATTTCCATATCTCTTTTATATTAAAAAGCACTTTAATACTTACCACTCCTATTCTAAAACAAGCACTGAGCATGCGACAAAGCAACTAGTAGCAAAATATGCAGAAAAACCACTAGATAAAGGTAAAGAAAGACACATAAAAGAACACAGAAGTATTCAGAAGAAGAGGAGAATAAAACGCCTTGTTGAGAAAAAAAGCAATGGTAAGAGAGAAAGCGAGCGCTACTTACCGTACGGGCTCGTCCCATGGCACAGACACTAATGGGCCAGTTTATGGCTCGGCAGAGCGAGGCGCGACAGGTGAGAAGCTGGTTGTTAGCATTCTGCATGCCACTCTTCATTCTGACTCCTATCACTGCACTGACACTAATTCCTCCTGCTGACCTTATTTTAGACTGGAATAGGCTCAGAATAAAAAAATACTATGACACCTTTAAACAGAAACTGACAAAGGCCAAATTATATATGACAATTTATCACAATACACACTATTTCAAGGTATGTTTAACTCAAAGATACCATGATGAATTGCAGATTGTCTTGCAATATACCATGTATCACATAATATTGTATTTTCTTATCTGGTGAGATAACACGGTTTCCACTTAAACTATCTGAACAGTAAACTGATCTGCAGATTTAGTGTATTTACAAATGTCCTGCTTTATTTTCCATCTCCCATTCTGATCCTTGGCTCAGAGCTCGGATGTCCACAATTCTCCTTTGGCTGCTGTTAGTGGTTTTCAAGCAAAACGCTGGTTTAAAGTTTCACACATTAATAGTATGCATTAGAACAAACACAACAACTCTCATTCACACACTCTTGTGATCTGGACACAACATGCTCAAATGGTGAAGTGTTTTTTTGTTTTTTGCATAGCTGGCCTCTGGTGCACTTACACTCTAAACCTCTAAAAGTGACTTTTAAAAACATCTATGCTTTCAGTGCGTATTTTAGTCACATAAAGGTCCCCTGTAAAAACACACAACATTCAAATAGGAATCAGCTATGAGGTGCAGCTGTCAAGACATAAGAATTATCATCAAGGATCACCTGAAACCTGAAATTCTCACACACATTCAATCCTTTTTTTGACAGATGTTCCATATTGCATATGCCAAGAGAGGAATGACCAAGTGAGAGCTGACTGTGAATGTGTGACTGTATATGTATACATGGGGTAAAAAAAATACTGAATGTAACGTGTTTACTTTATGCAGTGGCATTTTTTTACTACTACATAAAGAAAGTAACATGATTCTATTTCGTAGCTACAGAGATGATTCAAATGTGAAGGTGCATCTATTTTGTAAATGAATGTTTCTAACGATGGATCTACAACAAGCGGAGCTCTACAGCTTCTAGCTAACTGCTAGCATGACTCAGGCAGCGCTGCCCTAGTGCGGCACCACTAAGGCCATGTATTAACCATGTTAGCAGTTCAGCGCATGTGTTTTCTGATGATAATGACAGTGATGATGAAGATGACAAAAACTAGGGTGCAGATTGTTAATGAAATTACTGCAGGCTTTTAGGAGAACAATGTGAGAGTCAGTGGAACACTCCATGCTCAAGGCCCAATTCAGACAGTGTCATCCAGTGAATTCTGTGCCCACATTTCTGCTGTGTGTTCATTTACAAAACAATATTTCACTTTCACTAAAAAGTGGGCTGCAAAAGTGTTTTATGATAGAGACTACAGCATCTTTTAGACTGTCAAATTCTTCTATAATTTGTAACTTCTGCTTGAATGACAAAGAAGGAGGTCAAACAAAAGAGCCAAAAATAGAAAATGTCATTTTTAGATCATCTGGATACACGTCTGAAAAGGGTCTGTGATGTTTGTTAAACCAAACCAAGTCAATGAGTGAGACTCGTCCATAGTGGTGATGTTTGTCGAAAATGCACACTCTGTGAACACACAACATGCTGGTACAACACACACTCTTGCTGGCCCACACATGAACTCACGCTTAGCTTGCAAGCGTATTCACACTCAAAGCAAAATTTTCACAATTCCATTTTGACAAGCTTGCCAAACCCGAAAATACATTTTTGTAACAAATCTGCAGTACCCCCTCTCCATCTCGGCCCATCCCTCCAACCGTATCTACCTTTCTTTCCTCCTC
>CAKAOJ020000046.1:0-157500 GCA_916701645.2 Sebastolobus alascanus
AATTTTGAAAATCATTAAATTTTCGTAATTTCTGAAAAGTCATATATACTATGATTTTTCATAAATGTCGAAATTTTTAAAATGGTTTTTTTCAAAAAATCGACAGCTATACTATGCCTTTTTTCATAAAATTTTGACATTCTATTATGACATTTTTTTTGAAATTTCGAAAATTTTCATGAAAATTGTCGAAAATATTCGTAAAAAAAAGCATAGCATAGAATGTCGAAAATTTTATGAAAAAGATAGTTATTTCGATTATTTTGAAAAAAATCATTAAATTTCGTAATTTTCATGAAAAGTCAATATACTAGTTTTTCAAAAAAGTCGAAATTTAAACTAGTTTTTTTTCCCCAAATGTCGACACTATACTATGCTTTTTTCATAAATTTTCGAAATTCTATACTATGAATTTTTACGAAAATTTTGAAATTTTTCATGAAATTTTCGAAAATATTCGTAAAAAAATGCATAGTATAGAATGTCGAAAATTTGATGAAAAAACAAATTATTGTCGATTATTTTGGAAAAAACTATTTAAATTTCGTAATTTTCATGAAAAGTCATATAAATGATTTTATGAAAATGTCGAAATTAACTGTTTTTTTTCAAAAAATCGACACTATACTATGCCTTTTTTTATTAAAATTTTCGACATTTATAAATTGTACGAATATTTTGAAGATTTTTTATGAAAATTTTCGAAAATACTAGAAAATTCATGTATATTTCGTAAAATAAAAAAATTTTGTCAATTCATATTATATAAATGACTTTTTCATGAAAATGTCGAAATTTTAAACTGAGTTTTTTTTCCACCAAATGAATCGACAGACTATACTATGCCTTTTTTCATTAAAATTTTCGACATTCTATACTATGACATTTTTTTACGAATATTTTTGACATGACTTTTTTCATGAAAATTTTCGAAAATATTCGTAAAAAAATGTCATAGTATAGAATGTCGAAAATTTGAATGAAAAAAGGCATAGTATAGTCTGTCGATTCATTTGGTGGAAAAAAAACTCAGTTTAAATTTTCGTCAATTTTCATGAAAAGTCATACTATACTATGACTTTTCATGAAAATGTCGAAATTTTAAACTGAGTTTTTTTTCCACCAAATGAATCGACAGACTATACTATGCCTTTTTTCATTAAAATTTTCGACATTCTATACTATGACATTTTTTTACGAATATTTTTGACATGACTTTTTTCATGAAAATTTTCGAAAATATTCGTAAAAAAATGTCATAGTATAGAATGTCGAAAATTTGAATGAAAAAAGGCATAGTATAGTCTGTCGATTCATTTGGTGGAAAAAAAACTCAGTTTAAATTTTCGTCAATTTTCATGAAAAGTCATACTATACTATGACTTTTTCATGAAAATGTCGAAATTTTAAACTGAGTTTTTTTTCCACCAAATGAATCGACAGACTATACTATGCCTTTTTTCATTAAAATTTTCGACATTCTATACTATGACATTTTTTTACGAATATTTTTGACATGACTTTTTTCATGAAAATTTTCGAAAATATTCGTAAAAAAATGTCATAGTATAGAATGTCGAAAATTTTAATGAAAAAAGGCATAGTATAGTCTGTCGATTCATTTGGTGGAAAAAAAACTCAGTTTAAATTTTCGTCAATTTTCATGAAAAGTCATACTATACTATGACTTTTTCATGAAAATGTCGAAATTTTAAACTGAGTTTTTTTTCCACCAAATGAATCGACAGACTATACTATGCCTTTTTTCATTAAAATTTTCGACATTCTATACTATGACATTTTTTTACGAATATTTTTGACATGACTTTTTTCATGAAAATTTTCGAAAATATTCGTAAAAAAATGTCATAGTATAGAATGTCGAAAATTTTAATGAAAAAAGGCATAGTATAGTCTGTCGATTCATTTGGTGGAAAAAAAACTCAGTTTAAATTTTCGTCAATTTTCATGAAAAGTCATACTATACTATGACTTTTTCATGAAAATGTCGAAATTTTAAACTGAGTTTTTTTTCCACCAAATGAATCGACAGACTATACTATGCCTTTTTTCATTAAAATTTTCGACATTCTATACTATGACATTTTTTTACGAACATTTTCATGAAAAAAGTCATACTATAGTATGACTTTTCATGAAAATTGACGAAAATTTAAACTGAGTTTTTTTTCCACCAAATTAATCGACAGACTATACTATGCCTGTTTTCATGAAAATTTTCGACATTCTATACTATGACATTTTTTTAAGAATATTTTCGAAAATTTTCATGAAAAAAGTCATACTATAGCATGTCGAAAATATTCGTATAAAAATGTCATAGCATAGAATGTCGAAAATTTTAATGAAAAAAGGCATAGTATAGTCTGTCGAGTCATTTGGTGGAAAAAAAAACTCAGTTTAAAATTTCGACATTTTCATGAAAATTGACAAAAATTTAAATTGAGTTTTTTTTCCACCAAATTAAAAAATACTATGATACTATGACTTTTTTTTTCCTGAAATTTTTTGGCATACTATACTAAGACTTTTTTTCATAAAATTTTCGACATACTATACCATGACTTTTTTTCATTCAATTTTCGACATACTATACTATGACTAATTTTTCATAAAATTTTCGACATACTATGACGTTTTTTTCATTACATTTTTCGACTTCCTATACAATGACTTTTTTTTCATAAAATTTTTCAACATACTATACTATGACTTTTTTTTCATAACATTTTCGACATACTATGACTTTTTTTCATAACATTTTCGACCTACTATACTATGACTTTTTTTCATAAAATTGACATACTATACAATAACTTTTTTTTCATAACTTTTTCGACATTCTATATTATGAATTTTTTTTCATGAAATTTTTCGACATACTATTCTATGAATTTTTTTCATAAAATTTTCGACATACTGTACTATGACTGTTTTTTCATAACATTTTCGACATACTATACTATGACTTCTTTTTCATAATATTTTCGACATGCTATACTATGACTTTTTTTTTTAAAATTTTAGCATACTATACCATGATTTCTTTTTTTCTTAAAATTTTCGAAATACAATAGTATGACTTTTTTTTCTTTAAATATTTTTCGACATTCTATACTATGATTTTTTTTCATACAATTTTCGACATACCATACTATTACTTTTTTTCATGAAAATTTTCGAGATACTATACAATTTTTTTTTTTCATGAAATTTTTCGACATACTATTCTGACTTTTTTCATAAAATTTTCGAAATACTGTACTATGAATTTTTTTTCTATAAATTTTTCGACATACTATGACTTTTTTTTCATAACATTTTTCGACATACTATACGATGACCTTTTTTTCATGAAATTTTCGACATACTATAGTATGATTTTTTTTTTTCATAAAAGTTGACATACTATACTAACTTTTTTTCATAAAATTTTTCGACATACTATACTGACTTTTTTTTCATACATTTTTCGACATCCTATACTATAACTTTTTTTCATAAAATTTCGACATACTATACTATGACTTTTTTTCATAAACTTTTCAACATACTATAATATGACTTTTTTTTCATGAAATTTTCGACATACTATACTATGACTTTTTTTTCATAAAAGTTTCGACATACTATACTGACTTTTTTTTAATGATATTTTCGACAAACTATACTATGACTTTTTTTCTTGAAATTTTTCGACATACTATACTATGACTTTTTTCATAAATTGACATACTATGACTTTTTTTCATAAACTTTTCGACATATACTATGACTTTTTTTTCAAAAGTTTCGACATACTATACTGACTTTTTTTCATGAAGTTTTCGACAAACTATACCATGACTTTTTTTCACAACATTTTTGACATACTATACTATGACTTTTTTTTCTTTAAAAGTTTCGATATACTATATTCTGACTCTTTTTTTCACGAAAATTTTCGACATACTATACTATGACTTCTTTTTCAAGAAATGTTTTCGAGATCCTATACTACGACTTTTTTTTCTATAAATACTATGACTTTTTTTATCATTAAATTTTCGACATGCTATACTATGACTTTTTTTCATAAAATTTTTCAACAAACTATATTATGACTTTTTTTCTTGAAATTTTCGACATACTATACTATGACTTTTCTTTCATGACATTTTCGACATACTATACTATGACCTCTTTGTCATGAAATTTTCGACATACTATAATATTACTTTTTTTTCATGAAATTTTTGGACATACTCTACTATGTATGTATACTACTATATTGTATAGTATGTAGAGAAAACAGAAAAGTCATTGTATTGTATGTCGAAAAAAAGTCATTGTATAGTATGTCGAAAAAATAAAAAAGTCAAAGTATAGTATGTTGAAAAAAAGGTTGTAGTATAGCTTGTTGAAAAAAAGTCATACTATAGTATGTTGAAAAAAATTAAAAAAGTCATAGTATAATATTTCGAAAAAAAAAGTCATTGTATAGTATGGCGAAAATATAAAAAGTCATAATATAGTATGACAACATTTTTTTTAAAAAGTCACGGTATAGTATGTCGAAAAATAAAAAAAAGTAATAGTATAGTATGAAGAAAAAATACAAAAACTCATTGTGTAGTTTGTCGAAAACATAAAAAAAGTTATAGTATGTCGAAAAAATAAAAAAATGTATAGTATATTATGTCAAAAAAATTCATGGTATGTCGAAAAAAAGTCATAATATACTGTAGTATGTCGAAAAAATACAAAAAGTCACAGTATAGAATGTAGAAAAAAAGGCATAGTATAGTATGTCGAAAAAAAGTCATAGTATAGTATGTCGGAAACAAAACGACTACTATGATTTTTATATTTTTCTTCGACATACTTTACTATGACTTTTTTATTTTTGCGACATTCTATACTATGACTTTTTTTCGACATACTATACTTTCACTTTTTTTTCGACATACTATACTATCACTTTTTTAATTTTTTCGACATACTATAGTATGATTTTTTTTAGCATACTATTCTGACTTTTTTGATTTTATTGACATACTATATTATGCCTTTTTTGTGACATACGATACTATGACTTTTTATTTTTTCGACATACTATGCTGTGATTTTTTTCAACGCACTATACTATGACATTTTTTCGACATACTATACTATGACTTTTTGAATTTCAACATATTATAGTATGACTTTTTGTATTTTTTCGACATACAATACTATTACTTTTTTTCGACATACTATACTTTGTTCTTATTTTCTACATACTATATCATGACTTTTTTTTCCCAACATAATGTACTAAGACTTTTTGACACACTGTACTATGACTTTTTCATTACATACTATACTATGACTTTTTATTGGAATACTACTGTATTCTATGAATTTTTATGATTCCTTTTAATGATATACTTTCCTTTGACTCTTGTACGACATTGTTTATGGCATACTATACAATGAGTTTTTATGATATACTATACTATGACTTCTTCACGACAGTGTTTATGACTTTTTTTTTATCTCATTTGTGCCTTATTTATTCCTTGTAATATGTGTGACGTTTTTTAATACAATGCACCATGTTTGACGAGGTTGATACAACTGCAGTTTCCTTATGCTTGCATAATGACAATAAAGTTATTCTTGATTTTATACTATGACGTTTTAGGACTTTTTTATGCCATCGTTTATCGCATACTATAGACGTTTCATGAATTTATTTAGACAAATCATACTAGGACTTTTTGATGACATAGGCCTACTATACTATTAGTTTTTATGACATTGTTTATGACATACATTATGACTTTTTATGACCGTTTATGGAATACTAAACTATGACTTTTTTATGTCTTTTCTATGACATACTTACTATGATTTTTTCATGACTTTTTACGACATTGTGTATGACATACTATACTATGACTTCTTTATGGCATGCTATACTATGACTTTTTTAATGATTTTCTTTTATGACATGGAGACTATGACTATAGACTAGACTAGACTGTGTGTGTGTGTGTGTGTGTGTGTGTGTGTGTAATCATGGCAAAATGTGATCCTGGAGACCCCTACTGTATTAGGAACTACCACAAAGGTTTTGAGTACTTTGCCAGGTGTTCATATTTCTGTCTGGCAGGTCTGTCTGTCTGTGGACAGATTCCGTCATTATGATAGTCGCAACCGTGCAAAATGCAATCACCAAACTATACAGGTGTGTAGTTGAGATTAGAATGAAGGCCGAGTTCGAAGATGGGTGTGTGAAAGTCGTTGAAGGGGAGGCCTTCAAAACTCAGCTCTGTAGAAAATATATATTTATTTATATAATATCTCTATCTATTCAGATTTGAAGTATAAACTGGTGGTGATAAGAAACCAGTATGATACTTAGACTGAAGATTTAGATTTATATAAAATAAGAGACAATGCATCATATAAATACATGACATGTACACATAGCCTACAAGTGTATTTTCTGAACATACATACATGTAAATATAGTATTGCAAAGCTGCCACTGTGTCAATAGGGTTCATAGGGACCATTTCTTTGATAGAAATAGTCACAATGAAGTCTTTGGATTATTCAGAGTAATTGGGACAGTATTTCTGGAAAGTGATGTTGCTGTTGATGTATGTGTGTAATTTTTCAACGCTGTCAACAAAGCTATTGAATTGTTGTGGTGGCTCCATGTCACTAGAGGTTAAAGGGGCTATATGTAAGAATCAGAAATTGCTTGTTCACAGCGACACCTGTGGCCGCAATGTCAACGAAAGTCAGCGTCCTGTGGCTCGCGCTCGCGCTTTCGGCTCGCGCTACATTGACATGAACGAGCACCGGTTTAAACAGTGAGGCGACACACGTCAGCTAACACACAATATCACTCTATATTTCACCTGCTTGGCAGTAATGTTAGCTGACCAGAGGAAGGTCTCTCCATGATCAATGCTGATCCTAGTGTTGGCTTTTCCTCCCGATCCGGAGGGAACGGAGGGAACGGGGGGGGGGGGGAGACCGACACCCGGTCGGGACGATAACGTAACTCTCTGCGGAGCCCCGTCACTTCACAAGACACGGGAAACCTCTGTTGGTCTGGAGGAGCTGCAGCAGTTATTTCTGCAAAAACGTCCACTGCACATTCACCAGATATTCTCAGAGCTAAACTAACTCTTCTGCAGTGTGTAGTGTGCGCGCGTTCACGTGGAGGTGGAGCGAGCCGAGCGTGTGAGAACGAGCGCGTGTGCAAACAGGCAGGAGCAGAGCTGCTGCGCGCTCACGTACCCACACGCGAGCGCGCATGGGATACCGACCCCTTAAGATTTATGCGCGTGATAAGTTACAAATAGTCCCTTTAATAAACTCTGAAAAAAAAAAAGGTTTTTTAAACATTTCAATAAATTTAGTTATTAACCTTTTTTTCACCACACTAGAGCATAAGAGTATAATAATACCCACATACTGCTTGTGATGTGATACTGTATGTGGTGTGATACACAGTGGTGGGAGAAGTATGCAGGTACTTAAGCAAAAGCACAAAAAATAACAAAAGTAAAAGTACTCATTGGGTAGCAGAATAGCTCCTGTCAGTGTTATATCGTTATGTATTATATTAATGGACGATTATTAGTGATGCATCAATGTCTAAGCAGCATTTTAATGTTGCATCTGGTGTTGTGTACTGTAGCAGATCATAATAGATTGTGTATATAAAACCTTCATCTGCAAAGTAACTAGTGACTACAGCTGTTAGCCAATGTAGAGGTGTAAAAGTACAATATTTCCCTCTAAAATGTAGTGAAGTAGCAGTAAATGGAATTACTTAAGTAAAGTACAAGTAGTTGATAAGAGACAAATAAATTGTATTTGCCGTGAATTAAAGCTGCAGTATGCGATATTGGCGCAATTATTATTTAAAAAAGTTATTTTTAGAAAACGGCCGCTATATCGTTACAGTAGTACATGAAACAGGTAACCTGAAAAAAACCATGTTCCTCTGTGTCCTACTGTGTCCTCCGGTGCTCCTAATGGCATCTGACTCCTCCTACCGGAGGAAAACAAGGTCCGCTGCCAGCTGCAGTCTATGAGAGCCGGCTGTCAATCACTCGCGTACTCCGACCAAACGGTCAAACTAGGCAGCGCTGATCAAATATGAATCAATATTCTGTTACTGTAATGCCTATTTCTCACCTCAAATGTTTTCAGAATCATCTTGTAGTGTACTGTTTAGCTGTAAAATTAGAAAGTTTGTGACGCGGCCGCCATTATAAAATCTGTTCTCTCTCTCTGAAATGACCTGTGATTAGTCAAAATCTGCCGTCACGGGCTAGATTTTTCTAAAGCCTGAAAACAGAGCCATGAGGAGGAGCAGAAGTCTAGTTTTCTCGCAGAACACTTGAATTACAATATGCTGAAAGGTTATTATGGAATTTTTTGCCAAATTATGCCAAAAAATTGTTGCATACTGCCACTTTAAGACATGAAGTTGTTATACATTTTTATGAATTGGCACACAGGATACATTAATATTTTGTATTTTGTGTGTCTGTTATTATTATAGTAATGAAAAAGGAGTCTAACGCAGTCTGCGTGTAGAGGGCGCTCTGAGGCCTAAAGTGACGTCGCACGGCTTCGGCAAACATCGTCATCTGACGTCATCGAGACTCGATCGAGGATGGAGGAAGAGGCACGCAAGCTGCTCGAGGAAGGAATAATAAAGAAATTGGTCAGTCCTGGTAAAGGAGAGCTATCGACCTTCCCCAATGGAACTAAGGTAAAACTACCGTGTGTCTTTTGGTCGGACCTGTTGAGTCCGATCCTCTGAAATTGTTAAAGAAATGCGGCGAAGCGCATTAGCTAATGCTATCAGCAGCTAGCTACCATGTTGGACTGTCAGAGTAATATCACACCAAACGCGTTGCGCTTGTAAACAAACACCGCTGACTAACTTGTGCGCGTTGCTGCCTTTGGTGGTGATGCGGCGTTAGATTTGTTTAGAGCTGGCTGTTTTTTAAGCCGGGTTACATTTTTCTCCTTATTTTTTTTTTTTTTTCATCTGATGGAAAGAAAGGGGGCGGAACCGGATGGCGTGTGTTTATGAACGCTGATTGGTCGGCGCGCCACGTCAATCATTTTCCCGTTGTTGTGATTGATCAGAACACGATGGAGCGTAGACGCTCTGCAGGCCCGTCACATGAGTAGATTTCTCTTTTGTTTCTAGTAAACAAGCGGAATCGACTTTGTCTTTAAAAGGGTGATGTCACAACAGATCAGTGTTTAATGTTGTTTGTTGTTCGTCTTATCTCTGTTTAACCAGGTGGTCTTCCACTACCGCACCAGCCAGTGCGATGGCAAAATGCTGGATGACTCCAGAACCATGGGGGGCCGCAGCAAACCCATGGAGCTCATCTTGGGCAAGAAGTTTAAACTAGCCGTATGGGAGAGAGTGGTCATCACCATGAAACAAGGAGAAATTGCAGAATTTACCTGTGACAATAAGGTGAGCGAGCTGGCCATTTGGATTGGATCGGCAATCCTGTTCTTTCTGTGCATTGACCGTTTCTGTTCACCCCCTCAGCACACAGCACTATACCCGCTCGTGTCCCAGTCCCTGAGAAACATCAGTGCTGGTAAGGACCCCCTGGAAGGCCAGAGGCATTGCTGCGGCATTGCCCAGATCCACTCCCACCACTCCCTAGGGCACAAGGACCTGGATCAGCTTCAGGCCAATCCACAGCCTCTTGTCTTCACCATCGAGCTGCAGGAGGTGAGCAGGAAGGGGAGAGACCAAAGTTTAAGGTGGAAATGAAAGGTTCAACCAAGTTAAACTGGTTTGCTAAATGGATTTCCAATCTAATGAACTGGTCTCCGTTTCAGCGGCAGTTTATGAAATGGACTGTTTTGTCCTTTGTTTTAACATTGTAAAACTCATCTTGACATCCAGGAACAATACAATAGTGTCTTCAGTCTCCGTCTTTCACGGTCTCTACCGTTGAATCTACGTAACTCAGCTGAGCCAACCTACATTGTGACGTCACAGGCTAGAGTACTGCAACATGGCGGTGCTCGTGTCACGAAGGATAGAATGGAGCTTCTTTTTTCTCTTAAATGCTGACATTTGTCATGTTTGTTATATAATTGTTCATTAGAGTGGAAAACCATTTAGTAAACCAGCTTAACTTGGTTGAACGTTTCATTTCAACTTGTGGGGTTGTATGAGGTACTTATCCATGGTAGGTGTATTACTTACAGTAGATGACGGCCAGCGTGCCCCCAGCATCAAGAAACAGACAGGAGCACCAGCACTGGAGCAAAGCAATACAGTGATCTGGACGGGGACGGCAGAAAAACTTATTTTAGCCACAAGAAAAAGACTCACCTAAAAAAATTGATCGGTTTAAGTGTACACTATATTTAGAATATTTTCTGATGGCGAACTGAACTGAAAGTGGAAAGTATCTATACTGGTTTTGTCATCTGAGCCAGCTGGCTTTGGAGAGAGCATAGATAAGTTTACCGTCGGAAAGGAGAAGGAGAGGGCGGTCTGACGGCAAGAGAAAGAGGTGAAAATATTCTAAATATAGTGTACACTTAAACGGATATCTATTTTTTTAGGTGAGCCTTTCTTTTAGGTGACTAAAATATGTTTTTCTGCTGCCACAGCACAGTTTTTTGATGCTGGGGGCGTGCCGACCGTCATCTACTGTAAGTAATACACTGACTATGGATAATTACCTCATGCAACTCCACTTCAAAACACCCGAACTATCCCTTTAATAGTAATGGTGGTATTTTATTGTGTTGCATTCAGGGTTGCAAACTCAAACAGTATTGTTTGAGTTTTTTCTATCGTAGCACCAACACAACACCTGAGTTTTGGTACCAATACCAGTATCTTTTTTTATATACCAAATGTGTTTATGATATTTTCATACATGAGTGACAAAATATTGTTAACCCCTCTCGATATAATGCAGTCCAATATGACACCACTATGGTGTCTGAAATTGTTGTTGATAGTTGGATGAAAACCTCTATAACACTGTTTAAGCAAAAACTGAAAGTTATGAGGCTCACTTAAGGCGGGATTCATTGCAGGGGTATTGTAATGAATTGCATGATTGTAGAGGTGCACCTAAGAAACTTTTAATGTAATATATATGTGTACCAATAAGAGTTGCTATGTGCTACTAAGTACAACTGCAGTTTTACTCTCCTACAATGTAAGCCCCGGCTGCTACTGATTTTCAATCTCTTTCTCTGTTCAGGTTCTGCCTCCAGGATCGTTCCAGCTTGACGTGTGGGCCATGACAGACGAAGAGAAACTCCAGCTTGTGCCTCAGATCCACGAGGAGGGCAACATGCTTTTCAAAAAGGGCCAAATTAAGGACGCCACAGAGAAGTACTACAATGGCATTGCCTGCCTAAAAAATCTACAGATGAAGGTTAGGGCACAGTTAAATTCAAGAGAATTAAGATCAGATGCAGTTTTTTTGTTTCCAATAAAATGCATTCTCTAACTCCTCTTTGTGTTTTTTGTCTCACCTTTAAGGAGCATCCTGGAGACGAAGTATGGGTGAAGTTGGACCATATGATCACGCCACTGCTCCTGAACTACTGCCAGTGCAAGTTACTCCAGGGCCAGTACTACGAAGTCATCGAACACTGCTCATCCATAGTCTTCAAATATGAAGGTAAGGCTTTGTTGTTGGTGCTGTACACGAACCAGCAGAGAAGAAAGACTTCTGTTGCCACTATAGTTTGTAATTATTTGTGATTTTAAAGAGGGAGCAGTCTATTTGGGATTGGTGTAGATTTGAAAAAGTGTAAACTTGTGATTGTGATGTTGAGCTTAAAAAAACCTACTTGGGAAAGAACACCGCTGCTTCACTCAATATTATATTCCTACAATAGAGGATTAGAAATTATTTAAACTTAATTAAAATGGTAAAACAATGTGTGAAACAAGCATTTACACTGAAGATAGTCGGTCCTGAAAACTGCAGCTTCCTCTATTGCAAAAACATGCTATTCGCTTCACTTGACAGCACCTTCCACCACCATCATCGTCATCAAAACACTAACTGATGAAATATCTTTTGAAGGAATGGTGTTCATCTCTTAAGTAGAGTTTAGAGAATCTCTACCAAGGTTAATTGAAGCTGTTCTGGTGGCTCGTGGTGACCCAATACCTTACTGTACAGTAAGACACTACTGTCTCCTTCCTAGCTACATTTTCAGGTGTAATTTCGTTTTTTAATGCATGATGTACGATATTGAGTCTGATTGCTGTGTTGACATTAGCACATCGGTAATTGTTTCATACTGTATTTGTTATTTGAGACAGATGATTTATCTACAAGTCTATTTCAGTAGTTGGTTAGTTTATTTATATAGTATAATAGCCATTGTTGTCACTTATATAGCTCAGCATTTAACAGTACAACTTACAATTTCACTAGAAAATTAACTGCACAGCTTGCATAGTAAAAACAGTCAAATTTATCCTGGACGCTAACATCCTCTTTTAAATTGCATGCAGTGTGTTGTCACAGCCCCGTCTGCAAACGCTGTTAATTGTTCATCATGTTAAGTTGTTGATAACCATGTCTTGGTTCTCCACTTGCTTGAAGAATTTTTATTCATTTTCTCTGTCCCCTTCCTAACAGACAATGTGAAGGCCTTCTACAAGCGAGCTAAGGCCCACGCTGCAGTGTGGAACGAGGTAGAGGCACGGGCGGACTTTGATAAGGTTTTGGAGCTGGACCCCTCTCTGGGGCCGTCTGTTGCCAAGGAGCTGAAAGCCATGGAGGACAGGATCCGCACCAAAGAGAAGGAGGAAAAGGGTCGCTACAAAGGCCTATTCAACTACAACGAACCACCAGCCACTGCCACTACAGTAAGTCTACTTTGAGTTTTATTTCTTTTAATTGCGACTTTCTCCTATTTGGCCCCCAGATATTCAATAGGACTGGGACGATAAGCTCATCTCCCGATTCGATATGTATTGCGATTTTTAAGTATTGCACTTCGATATTACAAAGATTTTTGTTAACTTTTAACACTAGACTATGGGAAAAAGTTGAATCATACACTTCTAGGGACTTTTACTTTAGAAATCTCTAAATTAATTCATTAAAAATGTTTGATTTTCAGCATGTATGTAGTCAGAGGTGTCCTGAAGTCAAATATATCAGTCACTGTCAGGAATTATTTAATTTCTTCCAGCAACCAAAACAAATCAAAGAATAAAGACATTTCTCTCACAAATTAGTGGTATTTATTTTTAATTTATAAGGGAAATGTAATGTTTTATACTTCTGGTGAATATAATCCAATTATTATTTCCATGTATGTATTTTGTATATCCAGTACCGTTTGTTAACACCTTATTTTGAAAACCAGATATAGTCACACATGTATACTTACGTTAACATCGCCAAGTCCGTCGCTAGCTCTCCCGTCAGCTCCATTCTCTTTATACATCCATGGTCAGCTCCATCGGGGCGTTTGGCTGCATCTGACTATGGAGATGCGAGTGATGGCTGGCTTGACCGCATGTTACCGCACTACGATAACGTTTCTTGTCCATGAAGAGTTTGCATGCAGCTTTAACCGTGTCTAGCTCTTCCTGGTAATGTGTGAAACCCAAAGTGTTTCCATACTTTACTAGGGGTGGGGGGAAAAAAATTGATTCACCTTTGTATCGCAATTCTTTTTTAACAATTTTGAAATTGATTTTTTAATGCCAGAATCTATATATTTGCTTCATTCGAGTCTATGCGGATGTAGGAGGAAGTTATCGTTTTCATTGTTGTAGTCTGAGTAACGTGACGTCCTATCCGTTCCGTATCCGTCAACCAAAACAAACCACAGCTGGCGGCATGAAAAAGTATGGAAACACTTTGGGTTTCACACATTGCCAGGAAAAGCAGAGCCAGACATCATGGCTAAAGCTGCATGCTAACTGTCATGGACAGGAAACGTTATCGTATTGCGGTAACGTGCAGTCAAGCCAGCCGTCATTCGCATCTACGTGGTCAAGTAGAGCACCCATATACTGACATTTATGTTAAATGCATTCAAACGGCCCCGATGGAGCTGACCATGGATGTAAGATAAGATAAGATAAGATATGTATAAAGAGAACAGAGCTGAAGGGGTAAGCTAGCGACAAACTTGGCGAAGTTAACACTACGTCTGTTTTTCAAAATAAGGTGTCAACAAAGGGAACTGTATATACAAAATACATATATGGAAATAAGAATAATTGGATTACATTTACCAGAAGTATAAAACATTACATGTCCCTTATAAGTTAAAAAGAAAATACCACTAATTTGTTAGGGAAATGTCTTTATTCTTTGATTTTTGGGTTGCTGAAAAAAATTAAATTAAATAATGCCTGACACTGACTGATATATTTGACTTCGGGACATCTCTGACTACATACATGCTGAAAATCAAACATTTTTACTGTATTAATTTAGATATTTTCCACAAAAAAAGTCCCTAGAAGTTTATGATTCAACCTTTCCCTATGGCCTAGTATTAAAAAAGTTTACAAAAATTGCAATACTTAAAAAGCATAATACATATTGGATCGGGAGACAGGTGTATCGTCCTAGCCCTATACTTTACTGTATGTGTATCCTCCGTCGTTTTCTGCTTCCTCACTTCGGCTTTGTTTTGGTCTTGAAATGGATATGACGTCACGTTTCTCAGACAATAACAATAAAAGTGGTAACTTCCTCGGCATTAACTCAAATGAAGCAAATATAGCGATTCTGGCATTAAAAAAATTAATTTCAAAATTGTAAAAAAAAATTTTTTACATAGGTGAATGATTTTTCTCCCCACCCCTAATATTCAATTAAATTTCCTACATTCATTTCTACAAATAAGCTTAAAGTATCTGCTCTTTCTCCTCACAGGGTTGAATCTCACAGTGGGTTGGAACAAGGTAATGCCTGTGAATTTCAAGATGGAGGAGAAACGACACTGACTGGTGTTTTAGTTTTATCCATGCACCCAAGCCAAACACTCTGCCACCCTGCCCCCCATGGCACACGCAGACACAATGTCAGGTCATACACACAAAGTCACGCATATATACTTAGGTGCGATTTGCATTCCTGCCTTAGTCCCTCTCTCTAAAGGTAAAAATCCGTCTTTGACTTTAATTGGCTTGACTTTAAAAGTCCGAAATCCCATAGAAACCATATGTACTGGCCAACAGCATCATTATTTCAGAGCATCACGGTTTTCAATCTAAGTATAACTTTGCTTAGCCTGTTATGGCTTCAGAAATGTCAACACTCTTGGTAAATAACTTGCTCTCAGTAATGGGCTGTTACCTACTGAATGTTATCCTTAGCAACACTTTTCACCAGATTTTTTGCAGAGATTTTTTTTTTATTATTTAATGATGAATTTGTAGCTGTTTGTGGAGCGTCACTGTATTGCAATTTATATAGCAAACACCAATTTGCCACAGTACTAGAAACAATTAGTTTAAGCATTTTATGTTGTCTTGCTTTCTCTGAAATATGTGCAAAGCTGTTGGATATTCCTAGTTACTCTTAATTGTACCCAACAAGGATTCCAGATAGAAATGCCCTCCCCTCAGAAAACCAAGGACTACTTTTTTTTTGCACAAGGGACATCATGTACTCGCATACCCACCTCTGCCTTGCACCGCCAGACCCCCTCTTCTACCTTGGTCACAGCGGAAGCACTGGAATAAGCAGGATAGTAAGCAGGAGACCAGTATCTCTGGGTAGATGCGACTGGGAAACCAAGCTGTCTGTGACAATCATTATATAACACACATGACATGTGTTGTCTTTGCTTTCTCCTATGTACTTATTTCATATATGTAAGACCTATACCAGTATATTGTTTTTGTCAAGATGTACTCACTATCTCCTTTACTTGCTTACAAAGAGCTACTCATTACTCTTCATGTGAAGCAGCCCGACCTGTCTGAAGTGAGGTGTTATTGAGGTTGCGAATATGTAACTGAAAATAAATTTGTGTTTATCCCCAGCTTTGCATTTTCTTTAAATATATTTGTGACATGCAGACATGATTTTGGAAAAAAGGTTTGTGTTATGTCAATTAGACGGATAATCCCATTATATTCCTGAGTACAGGATGTTCAAAATATTTAAAAGGAGCTCTATACGGAATTCAGAGCAAATCTATGATTGAAGGATTGCTTCCTCACGGCTCTCAGCGTGGCAATTGCTCAGCTAACGGTGCTGTCAGTGCCCAATCCATCCCAGCTGCCTGATCTGTTCCATGCACGTGCTGGCGCGCCTACCCAGTATGCCTTGCGGGAGACCTAGCCCTACTCTGCCTCTGATTGGCTACTTGCTTCTAAACGCTAACGGTAGATAGCCTAGTTATGATGCTACCCGGAGCTTCGGAGCTAATCTGAGTCGCTCTCCTCAGCCACAGCAGCTCCGAAGTTAGGCTACCCAGTCCGAACACTGGTATGTTTTTCATCATCAAATTCATTTTTGAGGCTAGAAATCAAATGTATAGATTTTGAATATTGGCATTTTTACAAAAATCTGAAGTTTTCGGAGTTGAGAAGCTCCACAAACTGGCGCAACAGTGAGCTTGCGCCTGCGGGAGATTGTCAGCTAGCCAGGTACACTGACAGAACCCGCTGTGAGCTGGCTGGAGCACTCTCAAGAGACCGGTCTCGTAGGAGCGCCTGTGGGGATCGCTGGCTAGCGAGCTGGCCAGTCACGCTCACAGAACCCGCTGTCTCAAGAGACCATCTCGTAGACAATAGCTTATATGTCCCTGTTGACCGATGGCTATATTTTACACATTTAGTTATTATCACAACACAAACGTCCACTATAAAATTAACAGGAACCTGTGGTAATCTGCCTTCTTCTCCTGTAGGGTGTTTTGGTGTAACGATTTGTGTTGTGATATTCAAACGGTCTCTTGAGAGAGTGGGTTCTGTGAGCGTGACTGGCCGGCTTGCTAGCCAGCGATCCTCGCTAAATAAATTTCCGTAAAACTGCCAATATTCATAATCTACAGTTGATTTATCGCCTCAAAAATTCCCGAGAGTGAATTTAATGACGGAATAGCATACGAAATTTGTAAAAAAGAAACATGTTTGGATACAGGGTAGCTTTTGGCGCTGCCATAGCTGAGTCGCTCTCCGCAGCCACGGCGGCTCCGAAGCTAGAGTTAGCATCATAGCTAGGCTACCTACTGTTAGCGTTTGTAAACTCGGATTACAACACACACACAGCGGGAGTGTGACTTTATTCTCTGCTCCACTATATCTTTACATAGCAAATAGTTGTTCGCTGCTATATTAATGCTCTGAATGTTGTATAGAGAACCTTTAAAGAAACTGACAAAAAAAATCCTTAGCACAAGGTGCACTTAAAGGTGCTCTCAACATGGCGACGGCCGAGTCGGCGGCTTGCAGCTAACGATGCTAACAGTGGAAAAAACTGGCAAAAGTGCTGACAGAGTTAACAGTTTACCTGAGGGGGAACCGGAGGGTGGGTGTTACACTTCCGGGACGGCGTTATCAGCTGTAACCGCCATATGAAAGCAGTGCAGAGCGGCGGCCGTGAGCTAGCCAGTGGGGTACGCTCACCTGCAGGAACATGCACTAAAAGCACACACGGCCGGCCCTGCTATGTAAACAAAGCACAGAGAAACTCTGATTACAACACACAGATGAGAGCGACTTCAATCTCTGCTCAGGTAGACATTACTCCTCTATATCTTTAAATAGCAAATAGTTGTTTGTTGCTATATTAATGCTTTGAATATCGTATAGAGCACCTTTAGAAATATTTTCAAAGCTCTCACATATTGGGGCCTTCAACAGTAGATTTCAAATAAATGGACCTTGTGCGAAGAGTCTCTTTGTCAAAGGTCAGTAATGAACATTTTAATAAAAAAAAAAATTTCATATGAAGGTGTCTCATCACTGTGTGCAGTTTAACTGAAAAATCTACCCACCAATTCTGTAGAAACCTATTAATTATGTTTCACAAATGAAACGGCCACTGAAAGTGTTTTTTTCTGTTATTTAATTAAGATATACATACAGAACTGCAAAAATCTGGTTTACAAAATTTCCATACTAACAAATTGACTTGAGATGTACAGCGTTCTTGGGATTGAGAAACATCTAATGTGTGTTTACACTACAAAATATGATAAACAAAGCAAGGTTGGATGGAAATGGGGTATATTCAAGATGCTCATATTAACAAAAAATATTCAGTGGTTGCAGAGTGATGCTCAGAATAGAAACTTGAGCACAGGTGCAGCTGGAACATTGATTTCATCATTAAAAAAACCCAACTTTCTTGGTCAATTGCCATTATTGAACAACTAATACTTTAAAGATTCCCATCCATTTTACTTACGTTTTTTACTCATGGCTCAACTTTAAAATGTGTTGAAATCCCCCACACTTATTTCAAAATAGATACAAAACTGCATTTTGCATACACCCCAAATTTGTGATGAGCAAAATAGGTCTGGTGGAATGCAGGGAACAGTGGAGACGAGAAGGACATAATGCACCTATAAAAAGCCGTTGAGGAAAGCGCAAAAGGTGAGAGGATAGAAAATGGCTGTAAAACAGACGATGGGGAGTGAATGAGGAGAGGCTCCTACAGGGAAAGAGTGAAGGAGTGAAGGGAGCTTTCGAAAAGGTTATGTGCGTGCACTTCTCTCCGTCTCTGCAAGACACTCCCTGACCAGTGCACGGGCATGGATTATACCTGAACAAGACAGACACAAGGTGCAAGTAGGCATTAAATCAACGTTTGACATTAATGACATACATTGCTGAATAATTGGTAGCAATTTCTGTCAGTCTACCTCAACTAAAAAAAAATGGATGCATCCAAGAAAACCATTACATTATTGCCTTTGACCAAGAAAACTAAAAGGTCAAGTTAGAGGCAAAATTGTGTTTAGCCGTCTGTCTGCCTGTTAAATTAACACCACAGCCACTGCAGTTACTGAGGTTTCTAATGCATGTGATTCTATTCTAATCACGCCAGTCTATTATTTCTATACATCTTCATTACTATCAATCAGAATTTAAAATCGGAGCAAAAAAAAGGAGGAGCATAATGATCATTTCCTCCGTACATGGTCTTTTTAACCCTCGTGTTTTGTTGACAATGGCTTTACTTCCTCACTGTTCAGTGTCCACATCCCCCCCCCAGGTGTGATTTTGTAAGTAAAGTAAAGTGAAATATACCTCTCTTTAGCCTCTCCATAGCGCTCTTGCTCCCAGCGTATGTAGGTCTGATCTCACGGCTCATCTCCTCAATGACAGAAAGAAGCTCACTGTAGGTGGACCC
The DNA here is from genome assembly GCA_916701645.2 of Sebastolobus alascanus. Lineage (NCBI taxonomy): Eukaryota > Metazoa > Chordata > Actinopteri > Perciformes > Sebastidae > Sebastolobus > Sebastolobus alascanus. The sequence continues at coordinate 19,389 of CAKAOJ020000046.1, forward strand.
TTGAGACACTTTGACAGGCTGTTTGTGTATTTTCACAAACATGTCATGTTTGGGGCAGAAAAAAAAGATCTATCAAGACTTGTCACAGCTGGACATTCAACAAAAATACGTTTGTTTACATGCATTTCAATCACGCAACGAGTCAGCCTTCCCCTTGGCTATCTCAACACTTGTGTAGGTCACATGCCTGCAGCTGCCTCACATTAACAGTTTTCCAGAACTGTCAGTATTTACTATACTCCATGAATACAGAAAGATAGCTGATAATTTAATTTTCTAAAGCTTTCTGAATGCGAACTAGCGGAAGCAAACCCTCTCTGACTCACTGCTGCTGCAAATGAAGGAAAAGTCCCTCATAAATAAAAGCCAGTTCACAATGATTAGCATTCATATAACAGCCGTGTGTTCAGCTCACCCTGAGCTGGAGCATTTGTTTGAAACATTTATAACCTGTTCCTCACAAATAAAACAACAGGTATGCAATGTTGTGAGACATTACTCATTCATGTGCTTTGCAGGTATCATACTGCTGCAGCCCTTGTAAGGACATTTATGCCAAGTGGCTGACAAAGCCATGATATCAAGTACAAGCTCTATCCTTCAACCTGCACAGGCCCAGATAAAAAACATCATAAAAGGTTGGTTGTAGTTTGATTACTGGTTTATTTGTATGTATGTATGAAGGGGTGGGCGATATATCAAATACACTCAATGTATTATGGCTTGTTCTACTTGGGATGTAGTGAATTACTATATCGCGAATATCGAGTACAAATTGTCACGTCATTTTTTCGCTTCTCTCGCGGCTCTCTCCCTCTCAAAGACACTCTCTCCTCTGCGAAATGTGTGTGGCGTATCAGCATGGATGTCCGTATGAGGCGTGTTTTTAGTATCTGGAGGGAAGCTACCTAAAGAATCCATTGATACCATGTCAATGTCGCGAAAGAGGTTAAATAACCCTCCAAAGTTACGCTACATTTTTGCAAGGAAAAACTGGCATTGCCATTTTCAAAGGGGTCCCTTGACCTCTGACCTCACGATATGTGAATGAAAATGGGTTTTCTGGGTACCCAAGAGTCTCCCCTTTACAGACATGCCTACTTTATGATAATCACATGCGGTTTTGGACAAGTCATGGTCAAGTCAGCACACTGACACACTGACAGCTGTTGTTGCCTGTTGGGCTCGAGTTTGCCATGTTATGATTTGAGCATATTTTTTATGCTAAATGCAGTACCTGTGAGAGTACAATTTTTGCCATTGTTTTGTGTTGTTAATTGATTTCCACTAATACATTTATTTATATATACATACGTTTGCATAAAGCAAGCATATTTGCCGACTCCCATGTTGATAAGAGTATTATACTTGACAAATCTCCCTTTAAGGTACACTTTGAACAGATAACAGCCCTTATCAAGATATTATTTATAAATCATATTGCCCAGCCCTATATGTATGTATGTACATGGTATTACCAAAGCAACACAACAGTATGAATAACTGTACTGCACACATACCTGAACAAAGCCCATGGAGGGTGGGCCAAAGTCACTAAAAGCCGGCCTAAAGTTGGATGACGAGGGCAGGGATGGAGAGGGCACCGAGGAGCCTGGACAGAAGAGAAGAAGAGATTTATCACACTACAGCCTGAACTTATAACACAAATACGAGAAGAAACTTGCCTTCTGAAACATTTCATTTAATCAAAGTAAAGTATAAGTAATAATTATCTGTCAGGTTCCCTGATACACATAAGCTAAAGTCAATTATTTTTTAAACCGAAGTGCTTTATGTCTTGTATACCATAGCCACTTACCATTCCCTTAGTTAATGTGGTGAGGATCTTTGGTTTAACCATTTGTTAGTTTAACTATTATCACAACATGATGATGATTATGTCTTGTTGCTATGGTTACTTGCAATATAATATTGGCCAGACTGACTACTATTGATTTATAATAGTAATTACAGTGTTGAGCAGAAATATGTCCCATGGCCATGGCGTAAAATGTTTTATATCCATAACACAGAAAAACGGCAACTGGCCAATAATTGCATGTCCAACATTAAGGCTGTGTGGTGTCAGAACCTGGAGGTGTGTGGTTGGAGCCAGACGGCGCAGGAGCAATCGGTTTATAACTCATCATTTCGGCAGGCAGCTCCCCGTACGAGGCGCCACTTCCTTCGGTCCCGTCAACCCGGTGCTTATACAGCTTTACTGGTGGTTATGAGCTCCTAAGAGCTGATGCAAAGAAAACAAACGCACACACAAAAACATAAATAAAAGATAGTGTCAGATTTATATTCATCCTCAAAATAACGAAGGAAGCTAAAGTGTGCAGTTATCAAAGCAGTGAATATTAATTTTAGAACAGAGTATGCAACATTTACCACCAAGTTTTCCACTGTAGGATATAGAGCAATCTAAAAAGAGGCTCAATAGCAAACAGCAATTGCCAACTCTATATATTTCTCAGTTTCTGACTTTTTATGCTGGTTAGTAAACGGCACCATATAAGTTACATTAAACTTAACTAAAACTTGAAGGAAAAATGTGTGTAGGATCTAGCAGTATCTAACGGTGAGGTTGAGATAGAACAAACTGTAGCCTCCCGTGTGCCAACGTGTAGGAGAGCTACGGTGGCCGACGCGAAAACGCGAACGACTTTCTCTAGAGTCATTTGTTGTAAGAGTAGCGTAGGTCATTTGGCACAGAGCCAGTGCTTAGAGAGTGTGTGTGCGAGGGAGGTGAGCATTTCACAGCTAAACAGTACACTACAAGATGTTTCTGAAAACATTTGAGGAGAGAAATAGGCATTACAGTAACAGAATATTGATTCATATTTGATCGGTGCTGCCTAGTTTGACTGTTGCGAGTGATTGACAGCTGCTCAGAGACAGCAGGCTCCAGCTTGGCTTGTAAATTGCGACTTTACTCTTGTAATATTACAACTTTTCCCTCAAAATATTACAACTATATTCTCTACTTCTCAGAGATCACAGATGTGTGGGAAATGTGTGAATGTGCAGAAAGTTTTGAACATGAGCAGAAATCTTGCTGAAACACATATGAGCTATTTAAGTCCAGGGTTTATAAATGAATAAAAATGAATTGATGGAGGCTATTATTGACATGAAGAAGTGCCACATGCACATTTAAAGAGGTTACTTCCCCCAAACAAGACACAAAAGAGGAGGGAAGAGTAAAACAAACCTGCATGTGTGTTGACTCAAAAGAGATAACATTAAATGCGAAAAGTTAGTCTACAGGAGAATAAATATTTGAAAGCAATATTGAATGCCTTAGCGCCTTACTGCATTCTATTCCATTATATTTTGAATTGTCAATTTTTGTGTTTTCCTTTACATACATCAAGACACTTCCTCTATAAATTGGTGCAAAAAAATTCACCAGAATGCAGGAAATGAAGTGATTGAAGCTCAACATTTCCGAGCCATCAACTGTATAACACCTCTATGGGGATGAGGGGGACAAAGGAGGACGGTCTGCAGGACAGTTAATGCACACAGTGCACTTTAATAGACTGAGCTACTTTTAATTCTGCACACTACAAAAAAAAAAAAAAAAAAACTTCTCTACCTCAGTTCTTATCCTGCATTATATTCCATATCTGACATTTCTTAATATCTATATCTTCTATATTTAACCACCCAGCACTGTATCACTTTCTGCACTACATTCACTTTTTTAAATAGTCCTGTATCTCAGTTGTTTACCCTGCACTATATTCATTTTTAACAGTTCTTCTGCACATTGCATATTTTGTTTTATACTCTATTACTTACATGTGTCTTGTTACTACTTGTGTCGTTTTACTAATATGTGTACTACTCACCTGTGACGTTTTTACTAATATGTTTGCACTATGGAACTGTGATGCTGGACACTTGAATTTCCCTTGGGATCAATAAAGTTACTATCTATATATCTATCTATCTATCAGATCCCCCGCTTAATATTAGCTATTAAAAGAAAACAATCTGGATCTGACTAATTCCTAAACCTTGGCTACGGCCCTGCAGACACGTGAGACGAGACGCAGTTTAACCCACGATAACCGCTGCAGTTCATCCTTCCTACTTTCAATTAAGACAGTGTTCACTTGCCATTCAAAATCTGGTGGCTATCAAAGCTGATAACTAGTTAGGTATTAACTCTACTTCCTTAGTTTCGTGTGTCCGGGTTTACAAAACCCTTTGAGAGCGAGGATTATCTGAATGTGATCGGTCAGTAGGAACCAGAGTGAAACAAAAGCTGACGTTAGCTTAAAGAGGAAGGTGCCGAGCTAACTACTACTTGGTACATGTTAGCTAGATTAGCTTTACTTAGCTAGCTGTCGCCGGTTGGCATAACAACAGAAGTAGGACGCAGAGAAACAGACATGTTAGTATTCTGCACACAGACAGTGAAGGACACGAAGGTTATCTACACTTACGACCATTGAGATGACAACAAACGATTCAAAAGAGTGGTGTTTTATTACCTTTTCTAAGGAGACTTGGATATCCTCTGTGGGAAGGGAGACCTGGCTCTTCCCGTGTGTGCGCCTGCGCACTAGAGAAGTGTAGTGTGCTGCGTTTTTTTTTACTTTTAGAGCGCTGCGATTGGATGGAGTAACTCATGACGTCAGTTCCAAGCGTTTTCGTCATGAGGAAGCGTCACAGGGCCAAACATTAAACATTTAAAACACTTACACAAAACACAGTCACAAATAAATAAACAAAATATTTAAAACGGTGTGTATCTTATTTTATTGTTACACAATGTTGATGATACTAAAACTTCTATGAACAATACATAATCCCATTACCCTTTTTTTCTGTCAAACAAATGGGTCTTTTTTTAATTAAATTTTATTTCATTATTGTTATTATTATTATTATTGTTGTTGTTATTATTTCCTGACTTATTTGTGGATATTCTCCCTGTATTTCCTACATTTTGAATTTTATGTATCTACGATTGAGAATCAGTTATGTCTTATGTGTTCTGCAATGGTTGTCTGTGTGTATGTTGTTGTTAGGTACGATTGATGTGTTGTGTCATGGGTGTGTGTTGTTCAGAAAAACAAATAATTAACTTTCCCTGTATAGTGACTGTTCTTTTTGATTATTGACAATTAATAAAAAGACCTTTGAAAAAAAGAAACAAATGGCTCATATTTGAATTGAAAAAATAAGATGTTTAAAGGGGGCTTTACAAAAATGTTCAACAATCTAATGAGAAAAACACAGTTTTTTAAAATGGTCAAAGTCAAAGCCGCAGATGGCAAGATATCCTGAGTTTTCTTCTCTAATATAGGTCCAGCCTCAAAAATAGGATCCTGCTCAATGTCAATGTCTTTCAAACACACCCCTCTCAAGTATGGCAAGCCGTTTTTAATAGATAGACATTTAATAGAAAGACTATTCGAACTAGTCATAATGACGATTGAGATATCTGTAACTATTATTTGGGATAGTCAAAACTAAATTACATATATCTGCAATTGTCATTTAGGATGTGTGGCGAGTCGAGTGTCGTTTTCATTGACATCACTGCAGATATCTGAAATTCAGTTATGACGAGTCAAAATTTAATTACAGATATCTCTAACTGTCGTTTTGACTATTGAGAATGACATCATAGATATCTTGAATGCTAATTCTGGATAGTCAAGCTTAGCTAATAGATGTTAAAACGGCTTGCTATACTCAAGCCCAAGCTGAAATAACCCTGATGATCTGATCTGATGATCATCAGAGTTACATTTTCAGACTTGGCAAAGCTCCTCAAGTTCATGGGTCAAGTTTGTGACCCGGCCACCATGGTGATAACAGTCGAGCCAAAACCAAGCAACGCCCACCGGCAAACTTTCTCATTTTACAGCAGCACTGCGAAATCTTTGGTTTACATGTGAAAAGCCTGAAATGCGTCCACATGACACGCGGAATGTCCTTGTAATGTCGTGCTATTTATACGCCTTCCCGTGAGACCGGGTTGAAAATTGATTAATTTTTGGCATTTTCTGCATTACCTTGCAAATACTTTTGTCATATCTGATAAATAGTTTTAGATCTGTTGCTACATATTTGTCCGTTTCTAAGCTACGGTCCTAATCAGAGTATAAATAATAGCCAGTGACCATCAGTAAGAATGATTACAGAGAAAATCATGCAGGGTCAGCTTTAGAGATACTTCAGCAGACATATGCCTCAATTTCCATGTATTACAGAAAGGTATTTGGCTGGACCCGAGGCACAGGCATCTTAAAAGCCTTCGAAAATGTGTCCCCATTAAAAACTTGAAAACCTCCATGACTCAGAACTAGAATAATTTATACAACAGCATAATACGCATTCATGTTTTTTCCATGATGCAGCATGAAGAGTGCAGCCTCCTCTTCTCCATCACCACCTCTAACAGCACCAAGGTGGTTCCCAGAACAGAGCCCGCCTCTCTATTCAGTCTGTTTTGGTCGCCAGCTCAGATGTCACTGCCCCAGCACATTGCAGCAAAGCTAATTGCGCTTGCAACACTTGTTTCACACTTTAAAGGACCAGAGTTTCCTCAGGAAGTAGAGTCTGCTCTGTACTTTCCTGTAAACAGCCTCGGTGTTGCCTTTCCAGTACTCTCTGTTGGCAAGGTGAACTCCATGATACTTGTACAGTACTTGTCCACCACCTCAACCTCCTCTCCCAGAGTGTTGATGGGATCAGCAGCAGTCCTTGTTCTCCTGAAGTCAACAACCATCTCCTTGGTTTTGGTCACATTCAGGAGTGGGTGGTTCCCTCTGCACCACTCAGCGAAGCTGGCCACCACGTCCATGTATTCAGATTCCTGTCCACCTTAAATACATCCAACTACTGCAGAGTAATCCGAGAATTTCTGCAGATGACAGAACTCTGAGTTGTATTGAAAGTCTGAGGTGTATAAAGTGAACAGAAGAGGCGACAGGACGGTCCGTAACGCTACCGGATTGGATATCGGGCCGATACTGACTCAAATAACTGGATCGGGTATCGGTGGCAATGGGGCCAATCTATTCAATTCAATTCTATGTTTATATATTATATACATTATATACTGGAACTTTAATTCCTGTTTAAGTTTTGACCAATATGTTGCTGCATTTAAAAGGTTTTACCTGAATTGTACTTCCTGTTAATTTTGAAGATTTTTTTTTGCCAAGTTGTTGATTTATTATTTTAATAAGAAATAACAATTCACTAAATTTATATCTATATATTTGATACATTTTTTTTACAAAGTTAGGAAAGCAATGTTTAAGTCAAGCCTGATGTTTCCTTACACATAACAGAAGGATCCCAGTCACTTCCACACAGTGAGGCATACAGCCTATTAATTAAACACTGGTATTGGATCGGTACTCGGTATCGGCCGATACTCAAAGCCCAGGTATCGCTATCGGTATCGGGACTGAAAAAGTCGGATCGGTGCATCCCTACTGCTGATCACCGCGTCAGACATGCAGTTCTGCAGCCACACAGACTGCGGCCTGTCTGTCAGGTAGTCAGTAATCCAGGAGATGGTGGAGGTGTCTACCTGCATCCCGTGGAGCTTCTCAGTGTTGAAGTGTTGAAGGCAGTTGAGAAGTCAAAAAACATGATCACAGTGGTTCTTGCTCTGTCCGAATGTGAGTGAGCACGCTGCAGCAGGTAGATGATGGCATCGTCAACTCCAACCTGGGGGTGGTACGCAAACTGTAGCAGCTCCAGAGATGTGCTCACCTGAGGTCAGAGAGATGGCGGGGGAGAGAGCAGCAGGGGACCCCGAGCTGAACCTATTGAAAAAGACTCACTGACCCTGTCCAAGCTGCACTCGGTCTGTTTCCTCTTGTCTTTAAACCCTGTGATCTGTTTCATCCCAGACCACACCTCTCTGACGCTGTTCTGCTGGAGCGTGTTTTCCAGCTTCTGCTTCTAGGTGTCCTTGTTCTCTCTTAGCTTGACTCTCACCTCCTGCTGCAATCTTTTAAGTTGGTCTCTGTCCCCGTCCCTGAAGGCTCTCTTCTTTTTGTTGAGAAGTGCCTTCATGCCACTGGTAATTCAAGGTTTATTGTTAGGGAAACACTGCACTGTCTTGGTGGGGATGCTTTCGTCCACATTGAAAGTGATGTAGTCTGTTATGCTGTTGATGTGCTCCCCATGGCGCTCGCAGAGCACATCCCAATCTGTTGCCTCAAAACATCCCTGTAGCACCTCATTACCATCCCGTTGATGTTGATGTCGGACAGTTTGTGTGTATCAAGAAATTTGTGTGTGTGAGTGTGTGAGTGTGTGAGTGTACGTGTGCATGTATGCAGCTAGAGAGATATAAATTATGTTGTACTGCAAGACACAATAACCCTATCTCACTGGAAAAGGGGCGAACATTAGCGTGTCCATCCGGGTGTCGTGTTTCCATCACTGCCAGTCTGAGCAGGAGCCGATAAATACCTGTGACTACTACAGAGTCATTTGTCCCTTTAATAAATGCCGATTATAACCTTTCCCACTAAAGACAAAAGCCAGATGTCAGTGGGTGTAAGTGTTTTTTTGTCCAGTGGGAAAGAGGCTATACACACACCTTCACCCACCAACTCACATACATACTGTATACATGCACATGCACACCAGGCCGTCAAACTCAATAGAATAGAATAATTATACCTCCTAGGTGCAGTACATTTCTGTATAAGATTTACTTTTAAGGCAATAATGGACATTTTACATGGACTATAAGTTAACAGGTAAGAAATCTTTAATCTAATACTGCACAAAAAATAATGCATTAAAATCAACGTTGTTGCTAATCACTGACATATCCCAGACTGTGATAATGCAAAAAAAAAAAAAAGAAATCAACAAGCATTTAGTATATGGAAATTAATTCATTTTTGTGTTTGTATTTTTCATAAAAAAACAAACAAGTGGCATCATGTCAAAAACTGGTATTTAAAGGGTTAAAATTCTGAAAATGAATGAATATTTGATTTAGTTATGATCAGTACTGAAGTTGGTTAAAAGATTTGACTCAGTGAAAGTGAAAAATAATAATATATAGTATTGTTATAGCAGTTTCAGGGGACATTGGGAGTTTTTTTTTTATCTGACACTGCACAAAAATAAAAAAGGAATCAAAATCAATGTTGTTGCTGATATTAACATACCCCAAGCCCGTGGAAAAAAAAAAAAATCTCCCTAGCATTTAGTAAACATAAAATATTTCAATTTTTGTGGTGTTTTTTTTAAAAAACAAACTGACATTTAAAGGGTTAAAATTCTGAAAATTAATGAATATTTGGTAATAGTTGGAAGTTGGATAAAAGATTTAACTCAGTGAAAGTGGAAAATAATATTAATATATCATATTTTAAGTGGAAAATAATATTAATATATCATATTTTAAGTGGAAAATAATATTAATATATCATATTTAGAGTGGAAAATAATATTAATATATCATATTTTTATAAGTGAGGGACAAGGGAAAACAAGGACTGAGGCAGCGTTCTGGTGATTTTACTAGAACCATACTACTCACTCAGTGCCCACTGTAATGATGCTATCTGGTGCCTTAATTAGGATGTCCATACTATAATATCATTATTGTCAAATTGTTTATTAGAACAATATTGTCAAATGTTCTATAACGCATCAGAAATATTTGATACTTGAAGGTGGAAGCAGACTCTGGTCTCGTTCATTCAGCAGTTCAGGAATCGCTCAGTCAATGAATCACAGTCTTTTTTTTATACTGAAAGAGTCATTCGCCTGCTTGAGCTGTGTCACCTTTTATTCAATATCGCACAAATGTGAGCGGTTCGTTCATTCACTTGTGCAGGTGTGAATTGGTCCGTACTCATGGCAGGGCAGCAATCTGAAGCATTTGTGACTACTGGAGCCTGGACCTGACCCTAATGGTTCTTGAAACAGGAAAAGATAGAAAGGTGTGATACTGTAGGGCTGTGAGAGACGGAAAGAGGAACTATATATTCTTGGTGTACACAGGTATGAATTCCTCTGCAGAAAAACAGAGGAATAAAGCATCCATCATAATGCTGAAGATATTAAGTGCAAACCTGTCTCCTAGAAATTTTACTAAATTGTTTCACACATAAGTGGTGGCCAGAGTTACGTTTCCATCAAATGTATTTGCTGTTGCGATACATTTCTAGGAGACATGGATGTTTAGAAAACGAGACCAAGAAAAGTGAGAGAGATGTATTCTTATTTAAGGAAGTTACAAAGCAGGTGGAAGGAAGCATTAGCAGACTTACATGGAAATAAGTAAGGGCCTTTATCTGTTGTTCCCCCGGGGTTATTCTCCAAAGTGTTTGTAGATTTCAGCCCCCTGGATAGTGTACAGAGAGGAAAAATTAACTGGGTGAGGGTAGTAGAGGATGAAATGTGTAACAAGTTAATCAGTATTCAACTGTAGTTCAAAATAGTTTTGCAGAAGATGGACTATTTGTCATTACACAGAGGCATTTTAAGTCAATCTTAAAGCAAGACCGTGACTTGGAAAAAAAACGAATTTTTCCTCTTATAAATTAAAATTTATAACAACCAATTAAACACACAATCTCTCTATTTTACTGTTATACATACAGGAGCAGTGGTGGAAGAAGTACTAAGATCTTTTATTTAAGTAAAAGTACAAATACAACAATGCAAAAATACTCCATTACAAGTACTCCTCATCAGTCCTAACTTCCGTTGGGTCATGCCGTCTGACCTAGCTTTGTCATTCTTGTGATCTGGTTCTGCTTTTAAATGATCGGATTCGTAAATGGCACAAAACAACAAAATTGTTCAACACCTTTCCTGAGAAGCTTTCTCTATGCTCTCTGTTCACTTCATCTCACATGTAAGGTGTGATTTCTCCTAATCCAGCCGATTAAAGCTGCCTTCACATGATGAGTAACTTGCTCTTCGCTCACAGCGAGGTAGAGCACAGAGCCTTGAACAGGCAAAGCGCAGCGCAGGTACAATATGTCATCGAAAAGGGTTGTGTCTAGAAGGTAACACGCAAACTGCGAAACTCTCGCAAGATGGTTAAGGTTAGGCATTGACCTGGAATGGTTAAGGTTAGGCATTGACCTGGAATGGTTGAGGTTAGGCATTGACCTTGAATAGTTAGGGTTAGGCATTGACCTCAAATAGTTAAGGTTAGGCATTGACCTTGAATAGTTAGGGTTAGGATAGGTCGTCGGGCAGCGAGACTCACAAGAGTTTTTGCAAGTTTTTGCAATTTGCAGGTTACCTTCAAGACACAACCACCGAACAGTGTGCAAGGAAGCTACTTCTGTTTCTGGGCAACAACAACAGCTGTAGCTGTTACCTCATTGTTTGCACTTTGAAAGGTCAGCGGCAACCGAGGTCAAAGTTAAAATAATTCAGCAAATAATTCTAATCGGGCGCCACCGCTCTCCCCATAGGAAAACAATGGCACAGGCAGCACAGAGCGATTTTACTGCTGATCATGTGTGGGTGCCTTAAAGGAACAGTGTGTAACATTTCGGAGGATCTATTAGCAGAAATAGAATATAATATTCATAACTATGTTTTCATTAGTGTATAATCACCTGACACTAAGAATCGTTGTGTTTTCGTTAGCTTAGAAAGGTCCTCTTGACGGAGTCCACCATGTTGCTCCGCCATGTTTCTACAGTAGCCCATAACGGACAAACCAAACACTGGCTCTAGAGAGAAACTTATGAGTTTTTACTTTATCTGAAGGCCACCGTAGTTCTCCGAAAGGCTTGTGAAACGGCGATAACGTGAGCTGCAGAGTGCAAAACCATGGTACCGCAATCCACCGTCTGACTTCCGTTGCTCCTAAGTGTTATTATGGTAAAGATGGCCTCTGAGCGAGGCGAACGCCGTTACCACGGTTTTGCACTCTGCGGCTCACGTTACCGCAGTCTTGGAAAGGGAGGAGTGAGTGGAGGGGTACTCAGTTGCACTTGAGATAATTGGTACGCTCCCCGCATTTGCTCACATCAAACATTGAATGGATGGAGGGGCAAAGTTTACAATCTGGATAGACTCTGCCTTTGTGTTTGCATCTTTAAGATGACATGACAACATAAACTGCACCTTGAAGAGACATGAAACAAGATAAACCTCGAGGCTGGCAACTGCTCTTTTGAAAAGTGCACTTTCTTTAAACCATACGAAATTTATAAAGCCTAAGTCATTTGAGATGTACAGGTTTGGATTCTTAGTTACCCTTTGGTGACGCTTTCTCTATTGCAATGCAGTTTAGACCTTCAAATCATTTGCCTTAGCAAGTTGGACAATAATAAATCACAGTTTTGTGTTCAGAGCACAAGATGTTTTGACTGTACAGCGGGTATCACAATGTCAGACAATATTGTGATAAAAACCGTATATTTAAATTATAGAAATACACATGCTTGATTTTATGAATACTTTGGCTCTGATTTTACACAGGTAAACACTGTAGATTAGTCTAAGAGTGTAAATACAGATTTTAATTAAGTTTTTTTTATTGGCTTTGTAAGAATATGCAGCTACAGGCTGCGAGTGTATAATTTCCATGACCAGAAAACCACTTAGTCCCATAATTGGCCTTCAGAAATATCACCTTAACAATGTGCTATAATGGCACACATGCATTAATGATGTCTCTCGCAGTGCTGAAAACATGGTCAGCAGGTACTCTTGTTCCAGAAATCCACAAAAACCTTTCAGCAGGATTTGACAGCGAAGGTAAGTGTGACTCTTGTTGACTTCACTGAGGTAATCGTTTGTCAGCAAAAGAGTACTTTGGATTAGAGACACAGAAGTCCATAAAGCATGTTTTTTTAAGAAAGTGCTTACAATTTTTTCTCATTACTTCTGGCCATAATGGACTAATGCGTTCCAGTTAAAACAATTACCATGCTACTGTGACTCATATTTTAACATTTTTCCGTGGCAAAGTCGTGATTACTGTGGTTAATGTGCAGGTCTGTTAATGTAAAGGTCTGTTTTTATCTGACACTGTGCTGCTCTGACAGTCTACTGAAGAAATATGTTCAGTTTACTTCTAGACCATTAGTCCAAAAGAAAAATATGAAATGAAATAGGAACAGCCATTATACAATTTTTTTTATGAATAATATTCATGATTTTTCTATCATATATCTTTGACCAACTACAGAATGCAAAACCCCTTCCCTCCCGTTTTCTTCACTTTGTCTCCACTTTTCTCTCCTGATCTGTTGGGCAAGTTACTCGAAAATTGTAATCAATTACTCATTACTGCGAAAGGAAGTTAACACTGGATCAGTGTTTCCCAAAGCCCAAGATGACGTCCTCAAATGTCTTGTTTTGTCCACAACTCAAAGATATTCAGTTTACTGCCATAGAGGAGTAAAGAAACCAGAAAATATTCACATTTAAGAAGCTGGAATCAGAGAATTTTGACTTTTTTTTCTTAAAAAATAACTAAAGCCGATTAATCGATTATCATAATAGTTGGAGATTCATTTAATAAGTGACAACTAATCGATTAGTCGTTGCAGCTCTATGATATGAAATCCAATTCCTGGATATGTTTGTGCTTGAGTTCTTTTTTCTTCAAAACAGTGGGTGCCAAAGTGCCAGGTTGAAAAACCACAATCACTTTGACCTGAGCCACTTCCAGTTCAAAAAACACTTCTGTGTTTCAAGCATTCAGCTTGAATGCTTACCAAGACCATACTTTTGCTACTGCGGATGACAAGTGTAGGGTTTTTCTCTCAATAACCTGCAATACAAGCTGTGGATCTGTGCCTCTTACACAAGTACTATGCCACTGTTGACTTTCATAAATGACTCACTCCAGATATCCAGATGTCTTCACATCGAGGGGTCCACTTGTAATGGAACTTTTGAGAGCTATGTCAACTTAACTTCCTTGACCGTGTCATACACATCAGGTATTCATGTTTCATGAAAATGGAACCTCAATAGTCATCAAGTTATAGCTCATCCCAGTTCAGGAGGGTCCTTCTGTTGCAAGGTGATTTTCTTGCCTCTATGTGCAGGTTGTAAGTTCTCACGTTAACATGCATCTACAAGAGACAAGAGTGTACATGGTTGCGGTCGCCTTTTTAAAACCATTATCTCGAGGTCATATGATATGTCGGGATAGTTGTTTTGTCATGATGATGGATAATTATCTTGTCACCTCAAGAAAACAAAAATTTGCTTCCAAAAGTTATGAGAAACTTTATTGTCCCGAGATAATGAGAAAATTAACTTGTGGTCTCAAGGTAATGGAATAAAAAAATAACCGTTCAACCACGCGGCCTCCTTTGGCTTCTATGTACATCATTGTATTGGTTCAATGTATCCTCATACAACGGTTCGTATGATATCTTACGAAAAATGATTCCTCATTTTTTGTGTGTTTTTCTACGGATGTCCAGCAACACGTGATGCGCGTGTCAATTTCCACTCGTTACGTGCATACAGTGTTATCAAAATAAACCTCCGTCTTCACAGGAAACAACTTAGTTAGGTTTAGGAAAAGATCAACTTATGCCTTAGGCACACACTACATGAGAATCAAGCCAATTTTGATTTCCCCCTCCTGACAAATCATCCGCAAAGCTCCAATTTTTAATGGTTCTTAAGATTATTTTTCCAGATATTCCTGTGGTGTGAGGTATGTTAAGAGTGTTTTTTACATCCCCCGATCAGCTCGAAAGTCCATCCTGGCCGCACTGATTAGAAATTTGAAACATGATCAATATTTACGAACGAATATCCTGTTGTGTGTGAAGAACCCCGGGGACAGCCGATGACGCAGTCACGTAGGAAAGAACGATAGCCAATTGAGAACCAAGCTGACTGAAGAAGGAAGGACAACCGGCGCTATCATTGTGGCCGTGCCTAATGCATGAGCTAATGTAAAACGCAAAGCATAAAGTAGTAAGATGGAACTCAGAAATGGAGGACCAACTTGTTAATTTGTGGCAACAAGTCGATTGTTTATTTAACGTGTCTCCATGACTTCATCTATCCATCCTTCGTGAATTTTCAGTAAAAAGTAGAGCAAAAACTAACATCACTAATTCTTCCTGTTCGTCGTCCACCATGTTTGTTTACACTAATTTGATCGTGAGAGATTTTGCGAGATTTCAGGGTTTTTTTAGTCAGGATTTGTCGTTCATGAATGAATCTATTAGTGTGTGGGGTGCTGTTTTGGCCAAATCGTTGCTCACCACTCACTATAGGAACAAAACTGTTAAATTTAACATAAAATGTCGTTATGTGAGGTGTCTGTCACATTTTCAGCATCTGTTAAGATTTGAAAAATCTTTTAGTGTGGTCCAGCCTTACGTTAGGTTTAGGAAAAGATTGTAGTTCGGATTAAAATAAATCCTGAAGTGGCGTAATTTAAGTACGTAAGTTACGTTACAAGACTTCTGGTTTCACACAGGGTATGAACAGCAGCCTCCTGGAAGAATGTCCGGTGTGGTTTGACCCACCCATCCGCCCATCAACCTCCTCCCTATGCGGCGTTTGTCACTCTTTATACTTCCTGGTTCACGATTACGTGGATTGCATTCAAATTTATTTTGTTGGATATATATGAATTACAGTGCATTACTTTTCATAGGTATAGCTACGAACGGTGTGTGAGAACAGCCTGATTGGTTTGACTTGAGTTCAGCTATTGTTGTGGCATGTACAAAAGGCTTGAGGACATCAGATGCTGACAACATTTGTGGGCTGGAGTCCATAGCCTTACAGGCTTACAGTTAGCAATGAGCTATTGAGTCAGGAAAGAAAACAGACATACATTTACAAGGTCAGGTAGGAAAGTAACTGGTGGTCTGGAGAAGAGGAAAACGTGTAGGCAGGAGGGGAAAGAATCTGGGAAATTGCAGAAAACACACCCAATGTTGGGGGAGTTGAGTTGGAATTGGTGTGTCCTTTGTCTTATTATACTGTATGTTGTCAGAATTTACTTGATTTTTGGATTTGTCTGCATTTAAAAAAGGAATATTTTGGTCCAAACCTGTCGCTCGGTTCCTGTCAGATTCGAGGTGGTCATGATGTGGTTGTGGACCCTGTGTGGGTCCTCAGGCTAGGGAAAGAGACGACATGTATCTGTTTTTAGAGAGAAAACAAGATAAGGAAAACAGCCAATCAATACGAGATGGAGACTAAATTTATGCTGCGTTTGAGCGAGATAAGTGTGTTAAAATCCATCAGCTTTATCAAGGCAACCATTCCTCATTTTCCTGGGGCAAGACTTCAGGCAAGGATTCTCTGTATTGAGTTATTGATGGTTTGAATGAGAAACTAGAAAAGGCAAATATATTGTAGAAGATAGCAGGAAAAAATAGAATTGAAAAAATCTCCCAGCTAAGGGAAGAAGAACGGGATTTTCTAGGGGGGAGGAGAATTGGAGTGAATAATAGGACAGTGAGTCCTATTATTATACAGTCGGCGGAGCACTCAAAGTGTAATTGCTTCGGGCAAGAGTTTTGAAATTTGTGCCGTACCTTAAAAGACACAGCAGGTATTATATGTGCACACTAAACCGGTAACAGTCTAAAACACACTCTAATCAATGGCGCCTTAAAGCTTCAGTAAGCAGAATATTTTTGGCATCATCCACAATAACCTTTCAGCATATTGTAATTCAAGTGTTCTGAGAGAAAACTAGACTTCTGCACCTCCTCATTGCTATGTTTTCAGGCTTTAAAAAGTCTAGCCCGTGACGGGAGACTTTGGCCAATCGCTGGTCATTTCAGAGAGAGAGCGTTCCTATTGGCTGTTCATTCAACGGAGGCAGCTGTCAATCACTCGCAACGGTCAAACAAGGCAGCGCTGACCAAATATGAATCAATATTCTGTTACTGTAATGTCTATTTCTCACCTCAAATGTTTTCAGAAACATCTTGTAGTGTACTGTTTAGCTGTAAAATGAGAGTTTGCTCCATCTGGTGGGCGGTGCTTTGTATTTAGTAGAAGGTAGAAAAAGGACAGTTGAGAAAAGGTGACATTGAAAAAATAATCAACATAACAAAAATATTTTTAGTGCACTGAGATGAAGGTAATCTTTTGTAACTCACATACCAAATATTCACCATTTACTGAAGTTATACGAGAAACCACATTTTGATGCAGTCAGATGAGGTGAAGCATTGTGGAGCACAGTCTAAATTTAAATCAACCTCCAGATTATCATCGTCAAGCTGAAAAAAGAAGAAAGAGTGTATAATTATTAATAATGATAATGGCATAGCAGTATCTTCCCTCACAGCGTCCCCCAGAGGGAATGAAACCTTTAAACGTTTAAATGTTTCACTATTTGCTATTTGGCTCACTTTCGTTATAAAAGAATGTCATTCTAAAAGCACTTTTAACTTCTTCAGTGTACACATACAAAGTAAAAGTTGGAAATAATAAAAGCCAAATATAAACTCAACTGTTTGTTCTTTTTCGCAGTTGTTGTTTTTTGCAGCAGTTAATTACTGCACTGCCTGTCAACATTTCAAGATTACTTTATTAGAAAAAGAAATTCTTGATTTTGAAATCTTCACAAAAGAAAGCTTTACAGGAGCTTTGGTGCACTTATTGAATATTAGTTGTAATAAATCAGTGCCTCAAACACCCTCTAAAACAATTTTTTTTTTAGCAAAAAAAATAGTGGCAGATTTGGAAAGAGGACGCGTAAAAGAGACAATATTGCTCTATTCAACAACATCAACAATTACGGTCTCCCCTGTCCTCGTCTTTTGCTTCTTCTTTCTATATGCCTTTATATTGATGTTGAAAAAAATGTGCTCTTACGTGTTTTCTTTCATTATTTTTAGGGCTGTCAATCGATTAAAATATTTAATCGTGATTAATCGCATGATTGTCCACAGTTGATCGCGATTAATCGCAAATCATTCACAATTTTTATCTGTTCAAAATGTACCTTAAAGGAAGATTTGTCAAGTATTTAATGCTCTTATCAACATGGAAGTGGGTAAATATGCTGCTTTATGCAAATATATGTATATATTTATTATTATAAATCAATTAACAACACAAAACAATGAAAAATATTGTCCAGAAACCCTCACAGGTACTGCATTTAGCATAACAAATATGCAAATCAATCTCAAAGCATAACATGGCAAACTCAAGCTCAACAGGCAGCAACAGCTGTCAGTGTGTCAGTGTGCTGACTTGACTATGACTTGCCCCAAACTGCATGGGATTATCATAAAGTGGGCATGACTATAAAGGGGAGACTCGTGGGTACCCATAGAACCCATTTTTATTCACATATCTTGAGGTCAGAGGTCAAGGGACCCCTTTGAAAATGGCCATGACAGTTTTTCCTCGCCAAAATTTAGCGCAAGTTTGGAGTGTTTTTTAGCCTCCTTCATGACGAGCTAGTATGACATGGTTGGTACCAATAGATTATTTAGGTTTTCTAGTTTCATGTGATACCAGTATCTTCACTCAAGCCCGCTACAACCTCTGAAAGATCGATTGTGTTAACGCGTTAAAGAAATTGGTGGCGTTAAAACTAATTTGCGTGAACACGTTATTATCGCGTTAACTTTGACAGCCCTAGTTATTTTCTTAAAAGCTAAATACTTGGCCTGGTCATGTTGGTGTTCAGAGTTAGAGAGTCAGAGAGTCCGACGGAGCACAGGTTGCCTGTGGCTTTGTGTGTTGTCAATTTCTTGACACCCAGTTAGTATGAAATGTTAACAGCTGGGCGTAGCTTAAAAGCTATGTTGTCAGAAACCCTGTCAAACCTGTGAAAAGGGTAGAAAAAGGGAACATTGCTATCATGAAAACTAATCTATAAGTATGACCGAGGTTCCCATTGTGCAACTGTCAGCTACCCAATGACAGAGATTATCCATGTAGCAGGTGGAGCGTATGAGCCTTCAATATTGTTATACAAGAAGATGCAAGAATGGAAAAGAGAAAAAAGTGAATTACAGAGGAAACAGTTTCAAAGTTGGCTGAATATGCAAATGAGCCTTTGCTCATGCTTATGAAAGTTGTTTGTTTCACTGAATTTAGATGTCTGTATAACCTGAGAAAATGTATTTTATTATTGAGTAGAATAGAATAGATCTTCATTGTCATTGTGCTTGGAACAATGAAAATCTGATTAGCAGCTCTTCAGCAGTGTGCAACATAGAAGCACAAGTAAGTACAGCAAATGAAAAAGTTCACATAAATAAGTAGTAGTGAATAAAAATGAAAGAAAGTATATACCAAGACAAGTGATAAAAACAAGGTAAAGTGACCACTGCACTGTTGGTTAAAGTGGTCTCGAAGATTTTCATTTAATTAAATGAGTCAATTGGTTAAGTCACTATCTATCACTGATGGAGGCAACACAATGGTGTTTGAGCCTGATGACCCACTGATGAAAGAGTTGCAATATTTATATTAGGGCTGTCAAAGTGTCAAATTCGTTTTAACGCCACTAATTTCTTTAACGCATTAATGCAATTTGCGATTTTTAGGTTGCAGCGGGCTCAATTTTAAAGCTAGAGTGAAAATACTGACATCATATGAAACTAGAATTCATTGGTACCAGTATCAGGCAAAAATCTCACCATTGTGTGACTTATTGTCTACACAAATGTAACCTGGTAGCTAATGTAATGATTCAGGGAGTTTTTTAAGAAATTTCAAAGAAGAATTTACCAGCAGACATGGAAATAAAGCATATCAATTAACTTTGTATTCTTTTCCTGGAAATGTATTAAATAAATTACCAGTTAATTGAAAATAGCGAAATATAATTATTAAATAAAGTAATTTTCGATATATTTTGAGGTATAATTGGGGTAATTTGGCAGTAATTCCAAAGAAATTTCAAATAGGTCACTTGCTAATTATCACCTGATTACCATGAAATTTGCGGACCTGTAAAATGAAGTGTTCATTTTATTTGTTATTCTTGTTTAGTTTTTTTACTTAGGTATTTGTTAAATGTTCGAAATAAATAATTAAAAATAAAGTGAAAGGAAATGATTGTCACTGTCCACTCATATTTATCAACATGAATCCCAATTAGTATATGACTGTATGAAGATAATGTGCAAGATAGGCATATTGTTTGTTTTCATTATCTCCTTTCCTTTGGTAAAGGATGGTCCAGTGCATCCTATGCTAAAGGAGATAAGTAAGGAAGCATTGAAGCACCTTTTCTTAGAATTTAGAGGATTTGACCAGATCTTATCGTGGCTGCTACTTAGATACTTCCGGGTCATTTCACTCCGTTAGGAACCTTCCAAAACAAAACAGACTATTCGACCGCAGTCCTCCTGTTGGCATATCTTGTTTGTTGCCCATTTGTGCCGCCGTAGGTTGAGCTATTTTGTGCAGGAATGTGAACTCAAATGCAGTTCCAGGAGGCAAAACTGGAAGTTTCACAAAGTTACTCAGAAATGAAGACAGGCATAAAGCTGCCAGCAGGTATAAAATAGACAAAATAACATGTGATGAAATGAAACCAGAGGAGTCAGTACGGCAAACTGAGTGAACAGGTAAACAATGCAGCTCAGACCATTTTTCAAACAACAGGAAGAAAAAAGATGATTAAACACAGTATGCTAACGTGCAAGTGCCCAGAGATAGGAAACCCAAAGGGGGCACCTGATGGACAGGCAAGGCATGATTAAATCAGAACTATAAACAACACAAACACAGGAGCTGTGTCCCAGTTCAGGGACACCCTCGAGGTCCATATTTCAGGAGCAAATACAATATGTCAATCAACTCGGCCGTCCCACTGTCACAGCTTCTCCAAATGCAGCAGAGAAATGCAGCCTTCTTTTACTTGAATTTGGTTGAACCACAACCGCTTTTTTTGCTGCCTTCAATATCTTAAAAATACATAAACTATTCCGCTAACACTTTACAATAAAGCACACAAAATTGTGTTACTAGGGAACGAGTGAAGAGAGACTCAATTATGACCTTTAACTGATGATGAATAAGCAGTTACATAACATATCAAAATGACAAAAGAGCAACAAACATTGAAATCACCACATTTAAAAAACCCTGTTAATGTGCAGCTATAATTGGTGTCATGATAGCTCACAGCTGCCAGACGTCAACAAAATGAACTTTCTGACACGAGAATTTTCTTAATGCACCACAAATAGGAATAACAGAGCCAAGTAATGGATTATGAGATTGAAATCAAATATTAGTAGTGTCATTTTAGCTGGAAATGGTGCATGAATACAAAAGAGTACAATGAATTTCTTCAGTGTACACGCACTTAATAATATAATCCAAATTTAAATTTTGTGCAGCTGTTAATTACTGCACTGTAATTAACAACCATTTACAAATTATAGTGGAGAATTGAGAGTTTTGTTACCTAAACTCCACTTTTTTTCTACTGTAAAAGCCCTGAACTGAAGAATAGGCCTTTTTCACAGACGAAAAAGGCCTATTAAAGGTCATTATTTTAATTGCCTCAGCAACACTTGTCTCTTGCATATTTATGAAACCACATAATGCTCCTCTAACGACGACCGCTCCGCTACACACAGTCACAACCCTGCAAACTTATCGAACGCTCTGCAGTGAATATTCTGTGACAATATTCCCACTCCTCAGGGACAAAGCAGGACTGAGATGTGTATGTGGTTTAACCCGCGGGATCGCCGGAGATCCCGACCGACTTTGGTGTCTTTCAGAGGCAGTGAAGATACTGGTATCTTATGAAACTAGAAAACCTAATCCATTGGTACCAACCATGCCATGCCAGCTTGTCGGGAAAGAAATAATGCTCATAAATAACACTCCAAAGTTAGGCTAAATTTTGGTGAGTAAAAACTGGCATGGCCATTTTCAAAGGGGTTCCTTGACCTCTGACCTCAAGATATGTCAATGAAAAAGGGTTCTATATCTCCCCTTTACAGATATTATGGCAAAATGATAATCATGATTATTTTGATCAATATTGAGATCACGATTATTCATAGATTTTAGGGACAAAATATTTGTATTGTACTTTCACATTTAAATAAACAGAGCGCTGCTTTCACTTCCATGTTGTGCTACATTCCTGCTGAATTTGTACAAATCTTTGCATCAAAATGAGTAGGGCTGTCCAGTCTCAGTCAATTAGTCGACTTATCGGCTGTTTTGGTCTTAGTTGACTAAGATTTCTTTAGTCGATTAGTCATTTTTTAAGCTTTTTTCATGCTGAATGACTTATTTCTAAGAAACTTATGAGCACATCTCTGGTGGACACAAGATTTAAACTGGTGCTTTTATGTGATTCTTTGTGGAGGAACTCAGTTTCACAGATCTGTCGATTAAATCAACTAATCGATTAGTGGACAAAATCGTCTGGTGTTAGTCGACTAAGAATGTCTTTGGTTGAGGACAGCCCTAAAAATAAGACTGGTCCTTCTTATTAACAGTACATCTCCTAGAAGCATAATAAAAAATGTTTTACCCAAAATTTAATCAACAGAACATTGCTTTCACTTTCACTTTGTGTTACATTCCTGCTAATTAACAAATCTTTACATCAAAATAAGACTTTTCTATGAGCGGAACATGCATTTTATACGTCAATATCGCAGTCAATCTTGTTCATTTAATTGTGGGAAGCCAAAATCGTGATCACGATTAATATTTGATTAATTGTGCAGCCGTAACAGACATGCCCACTTTATGACACACTAATGTGTGTTGAGCCATTTTCAACTCATGAAATGCTGATTTTTATAAATCTGGTAAGAAATGTCAATATTAACACCAGCATTGATGTGTTTCATCAAGTACAGAAATATAAGTTAGTTTACAGCTCAAAAAACATGTTTAAGTGTGCAGTACATCTTTAAGAAAGTCTGCACAATCTGAAATATCTCATCATATTTCAGCCCCCTTTTCACAACATACTGTAATTACTGCGTGGAGCTTTCACTGTGAGGTTTTACAGCATTATCAAACAGTATTCCCATCATGTTTTGTTCGGTCTTGATTACACCCTGAGCATGAAACAAAGGTAGAAATCCATCTTACTCCAGCCACTAAAATTATTATATTTCATATGTAAGGGATAATGTACAGCGAGCCGGTCATTGTTGTGAACGAATCCCCGACAGGGAGATGCCGCACCCCGATGTTCTTTCACAACAATGACCCGCTAGCTGTACATTATCCCGCTTACTACACGGCTACTTACTTAATAAATCAGTAATTTGACACATAAACGGTCCGCCAGAGTCCGACATCAGAACTGCAGAACTTCCAATGGTTGATTTATCACCACCGGCATAATAGAGAAAACATTTGACTGTTTTCTGATGCTGCTGAAGGTGCATTTGCATCAGTAGTGTGTGTAGACAAAATGTACAAATGTAAAAACACGATCATAAAAGTGATCGTATTTCTTAAAAGCACAAAAATCTGATCTTCCTTTCCTTAGTTGCACTTTAGTTGCCCTGACTACTATGAAATCAACTGAAATAACACATTCTAGGTTATGAAAGGCTGTCCCTGACATCTTGGCTTCAAAAACTAAAAAACTGTTTCTCTGTGATATTACATATTAAAGTCAAATAAATGAGTCACAATCAAAGGAAAGTTGGAGTTTTAGGAGTAACTTAATCAGTGTTTCTGATTGAAAATATCATGCCTGTTTTACCTCTGAGCACACCCAGCATCTCTGATGGAGCTCAGCTAATCTGCTTCATCAGGACTGTGTGGAAGTGGTTTGATCAGGTGTGACAGACAGGTACAATAGTTTGAAGCAGATTGTCAGAGCGATTCCCAGTAATTCACCTGCAGCTCTAACGTAATAGCAGTTCTGTTGGATTGTGGAAGTCGGAACATCTGAGTGTTGCAGTCAGGGCTCGATTTAAGGCGAGGCGCGGGAGCATGCCATCTCCCCTCTCAAAGAAAATGGACAAAAAAGATCCCCGTTCTATAGCTACCCCACCTTTCCATCACAATTACTTCATGTGATTTCCAAAAACACAAGTTTTGACCGATCAGTAATATGTACGTTTTCTAATAAAAAAGCAAATCTTCTCACACTTCTTCTCTCCCTTTCTGCCCTGCTCTCTCTTTCACTTAACTTAAAGGATAGTGGCAACTTCAGCCTAAGAAACAGAGGAAGGAAGGCGGCGGACTGGTCGCATCAGGACAGGAAGGTGGCGGACTAGCGGGCTGTGGCAAAGGCTGGTGGCTAACAGACAGGAGACTAACAGACACGAGCTCTAAGCAGCTTACAAACATGCTGCCGGGATGCTGGAGAATTACATCGTGGAACGGGGCCCCTGGAAAAGATTAGGCCAAGACCCCAGGGATGGTTTAACCCAGCACGGCCTGTACCCTTTCACTTTGTGCTGTAATCTCTCAGACTTTGGGAGGAACAAAATGTCTTGATGACATAATTCCTGTTTGTCCCACAGTAAATGTGTTTACATTCTTTGTGATACAGACCAATGATGGACATGTTTGTTGTGTCTCACCACTGAATAGGAGACATGATCACTAATAGCCAAAGAAACTGTGTTTACATTAATTTATTGACTGCGATAGAGACCCACAATGACGGCAAGCTGAAGATTTCGCGGTGGCAATGGCTTTGCTAAATGTAAGTCCCTGAAAATAAAGCTGTTGCTTTGGTTGTAAAATTGTATTTTATACATTGACTATTATGTATTGTTCGTTTATAGTCAACAATACTCAATAAGTCACTTGAGTTATGAAAGTTAGTGAAGTACTGCTGAAGAGAAATGATGTACCTAGGCTTTTTCAGAAACTCTGTCAGAGACTATTAATAAAACTGCTTCACCGCTGAGTAATACTACCAGCATGTCAACATTTTTAATTAAACCTCGTACCAAAATCATTTCAAATCATTGAAAGGCCCAGCATGCTTGTAGCAGCAAAGAGCACTTCAGTGGAGGCTGATGTGCTCTGTCTGCATTTACGGTTTCTGGGACTCTTAGCAGTCACGGAATCCTTTTCATTATGCTAACTTACGCTTCCTCGCATCCTCTATCCTACCATGACCCAGAAATCGTTCCCCCTCCGCTATCATATAGGATCTTCCAATCCCTAAAGGCCCTGACACACCAAGCCGACAGTCGTCCGTCGGACAGTTTGGGGCCAACATTTCACCTTGAAAGAAGTTTATTATATCAGGATAACCCCTTGGGATGAATCACCTCGTTTTCGAGGGGGTCCTAAACAAACACAGGACACAAACAGAACCGACTACAAACAAACTGATTAAAACACAACTGAAAAACAACAAACACAACAGAAAAAAACATAACAAAACAAAATAAAACTGAAACAAAAATAAATAAATAAATAAAGATGACAATACAATAAAATAATAATAATAATAATAATAATAATAATAATAATAAAAAAATATTTTGTTACAGCATTAGATTGGACACAATCACAGTGTCAAGCTCGATTTATAGCTAAGTGAAGAAACTAATTACAGGAATGGAACAGTGATAGCATTACTGAAAACATAGGCAATTTGTTTTAAGGTGAGAAAATAAAACATTTTTAAAAGTACAAAATGATAACAGAGAACGGATATTTATAGGTAACATATTCCAGTCATAGAGAGCCCTAAACATAAAAGCTTTTTTGCCTACTTCCTTATAATACAAAGGGAACCATAAAGAGAAACTGATCAGAGCTTCTTAAAGAGTAATTTGGTACGTAAGGAACAAAGAACTGTTTAAGGCAAAAAGGATAGTTGAAGTTGACAAATTTAAAAATAAATTGATACCAATGAAATTGACGTCTTTTATCCAGAGGGAGCCACCTCAGTGTATCTAACATTGTGCAATGGTGTGCACAAAAAGAGCAACCTAGAATAAATCTACAGAGTCTATTACTGTATGTACAACATTGAGAGAATTAAGATCAGTTATGGAGGCATTCTGGTAAACAATATCAGCATAGTCAATTATTGGTAATATGAGCAACAAGTCTCTTTCGGACGTCAAATGTAAAGCAATGTCTGGAGCGATATAGAACACCAATACCAAAGTTTACTTTTTTTATAACATGTTCAATGTGCGATTTAAATGTAAGCTCCGAGTCCTGACCTTGATATGTTTTCATCTTGAATGTACAGTAGGCTAAACCCAATTCAACAGCTATAATCGTGACATGTTTACAAGTGCAAACAGCTGCCAACTGTAAATTATCGATAAAAAACACTCTCTTACATTCAGCATTAATTTGCGGTACTTCACGTTGTCATATAGATAGACAGGAGTGCGTTTGTGTGTATATAATATATATATATCACTCAATCAGATGATATATGTCACTCCTAATTTGTACAGTACTTTTCATACAAACATTTGTAGTGCTTCACACAATGAAATATATAAAGGCTATAATATATGTGTGTGTGTTAAATAAGAATGTATGACATTCGTACATTCTTGTCACATTATGCCATGTTTTAATTAGCTAATATTGTTGTAAATATATATAAGTAAGTTGACATGAACACTGTTCTGCTCATCTGACAGAGATCATAAAATACAGCAGTATTAACAAAACAATGGACAGCTGATGCAGCTTTGCCGCGTTAGCATAATGAAAATGACCCGAGGCAGTCACGAAAGTATGTGAACTGCCCACTGTCAACTGTTATAACTTAAGCAGAAATCATCAGCGTCTTCCTGTAGGTTAGAAGCTGATTGAGAAAATACCCTTTTACCTACAGTACTCCTGACATTATTACAGCGAGTGCTCATTCTGCTTCTCACATTTTCTCTCACACACGCCAACACGCAAACTTCTGTACATGTGTTATGAAGCAATTAAAAAGGTTGCATTCCTCTGAACATGTCGTCATAATTTAAATTAAAAGAACATGAATGTGAGAAGAAAAGACCAAAGGTTAATACAGCTGTTAACACGAGCTATAAAATTCAACTCCCACTTCCAATGGTTGATTTATCACCACCGGCATAATAGAGAAAACATTTGACCCTCTGAAGCACCAGAAAAACATAAGAATGGCATTCACAATTTTAATCAAATGATCATTAAACATTTGGCAACAAACTGAAAGTTAATGTCAGTAGGAGACAATACCAGGTCCAACTAACTGGGTCAAAAATGTTCATATTAGAGTCAGTGAAGCTCTCGGCTCGCTGACATTTTGTTGAAAGTCTTTTCGATTTGTGACAGACACATCTTCAGTAAAGCGTTTAGAAAAATGCCAAAGGAGAAAGCACTCGTCCACCACCACAGAAGCCCAAACGATCCCTGGCAGCTGTGCTTGGCTGGATGCAACAGGTAGTGTTCACAAATGGGATGTCAGTGAAGGATCTTGTCCCCGCTGGTGACTATGGGAACCAGTGCGGAGGAAAATAAGGGTAAAACGCAGATCATTTGTAAAAATTGTGTTCTACAGAAAGTCTTTTTTCCATCATTACAAAGATATGAAACTTATTTGTGACATTTTCATAATGGCCGTATGTACTGGAGGTCGGTGCTTGCACAATCAAATGAAGGCTGACTCATGCTGAGAGTAGTGTGCTTCATCCCTCCCTCAATTAAATTCCTGGTAAAGTGATGTTCTGTAACTGGCATTTCGTTGATACAGCTGGTCAGGATGACCTTTATCGGCTCGAAAACTCTTAGACCACCTATTTGGTATTATCCTCATTTTAACTACTCAAGGTCCTTCATCGGTGACAGAAAAGTGCAATAGTTTGAAGCAGATTGTCAGGTTGAGTGAGTCCCAGTAAATCACCTGCAGCTCTAACGTAACAGCAGTTCTATTCTTATGTGGAAGTGGGAACATCTGAGTGTTAAGGTCAGTGCTTAATTTGAGGCGGGGCGCGGCAGCATGCCATCTCTCCTCTTAAAGGAAATGGAGAAAAAAAAGATGCCCTTTCTTATATAGCTATCCCCCCTTTCCATCACCATTGCTTCATTTGATTTTTAACATATCCACAAGTTTTATCCCCATTAGAAATATTTATATTTTCGAATATAAAAATTCTCACACTTCCTCTCTCCCTTTCTGCCCTGCTCTAATTCAATGATGGAAAACAATAGTGGCAGTTTCAGCCTCAAAAACAGAGGATTTATAGCTTTATCTACAGCAAATGGGTCCAATAGCAGAGATTAGACTCTTCTAGACAATCAGTCAATTAGGACCTGAAAACCTTTTTAAAAGCCACCAATCACAGTAGGACAAAGAAAGGCTTGTAACAGAGTATTTTTTACACTGTTGTATTGCACATCAGTAGCCAGTGGGACACACTCACATGCAGGAACACGGACTAAAAGGCACACGCGGCCGGCCCGGCGAGGTCAACAAAGCACAGAGAAGGTCTAATTACAACACACACAGAGGGAGAGTGACTTCATTCTCTGCTCAGGTAGACATTACTCCTCTATATCTTTACATAGACAATAGTAGCAGCTGGCTGCTATATTAATGCTCTGGATATCCCTGATGGTCCGCTGGTGTTTACTTAATGCGTTTATGTTCCTTTAATAAAGCAGATAGTCTACCTGGTCGTGACAGTACAGACAACCTTTAAAGAAAACATCTGGGGCATCGGTATAACTCATTCACTCTGATTTCCATGACTGTCTGTACAGAATCTCATGGCAATCCATTTTAACGTTGTTGAGATACTGAATAGTCTGAACCGAATTGGTGGACTGAGGGAAGAGAAATAATGCACCTAGTCTTTGCTCACCTGAATACACAAGGTCACATCCTCTTACTCAGAAACTCTCAGTCAAAGACTGTAAATAAAACTGCCTCAACTTTCACTTATACTCCCAGCATGTCCACATTTTTTTTTTTTTTTTTAACTACTTTTTATTTTCTTTCAACAGATACAGTCGAACGGTACAATCACATGTTTTGACATAGCACAGCGGGGTTGAGTGTCCTTAAGAGGCAATCTGCGAGCCTCGGCCTCCCCTAAATGTCCATACAATGTTACACCAAGAGGGAATGAGCACCTTTTTGTCCATGGACCCAGAGAGTACACAGAGGTACAGGGAGGAAAAATAACATGTCCATCCATCTTTACATTAGGGGAGGAGAGAAGACGAGCATAAACAACGTAAATAGAGACAACAACTCACAACGAGAAAAATCAATAAATAAATATCAACAAAGACGAAGAGAAGACCAAAAAAAAAAAAAAAAAACAGAAACAGAAATCCCCAGGTTTTTACATAATCATCTAGTTCACATCCACCAAGAAAAACGAAGTTATTGGGGACCACCTAGTCAAGAAAACGTCTGTCCTTAGTTGCAACCATGCAGTGATGCCCTCCATGTAATACACCTCTTTAACCTTCTCCCTCCATTGTGTTACTGAGGGAGGCTGCGGCCTCAACCAGGAGACTGTAATCATCTTCTTAGCAATTAAAAGTAGGACTCTGAGTAGTAAGAGACGATTATTGTCTTCTATATCCTCTGGTATTATTCCCAGTATAAAGTAAGATGGTTTTAAAGGCAGTGCTATATCCAAACAGTTTTTAATTTATTTTTGTATATTTTGCCAATATTCTAATAGTTTTGGACAGTCCCAGAAGATGTGCGTGTGGTCTCCTATTAGTCCACAGCCCCTCCAGCATTGATTGGAGGTACCACCAAATTTTGATGTGGCAAGGGGGGTCCTGAAAAACCTCATCCTGACTTTCCAGTCAAATTCCCTCCACGTGGGGCTATTTGTTATTTTATGTCCCTTTCTGCATGATAGCTCCCAATTTCTATCCGAAATTATAGTGTTCATCTCCAGTTCCCACTTTTCTTTAATATCTAAACTGTTATCCATTAATTCTTCTTGTAATATCTTGTATATATATGATATGATCTTCTTTTTAATAGTCCCTTTAATTGCTAACATAAAGAAATGTTCTATGTTAGATGGTGATGTACATAGTTTGTCCCATTCTTTATGTTTCTGTAAATAATGTCGTAACTGTAGATATTTAAAGAAATCATGGGCTGGGAGGTTGTGTTTATGTTGAAGCTGTTGAAAAGACCTCAGAACTCCTCCCTCAAATAACTGCTCCAGCATGTCCACATTTTTTAATCAAACTTCAAATCAAAATCTTTTTTAAAATCCTTGAAAGGCTCAGCATGCTCATAGCATCGAGGCTAAAGCAATCTGTCTGCATTTACGGTTTCTGGGACTCTTAACAGTCAAGGTAATCGGTGCACCTTTCCAGCTCACCGACAGACAGGCCCGCCGTCGGGGAGGGGTCAAAGGGCACAGATGACCCCGGCCCAGGGCCCAGGGGGGGCCCATGCAAAGGTCTATGGTTGACCCTTAAATGGGATCAAGTACAACAAATTACTTACTGACTTATATCACTGACAATACTAGCAATATTTCTTTACATGATAAATACATTTATTGTATCAAATTAATTAATATAAAATATATACGACAATATCAAATTGTCATCTGAAAACCCTGATCAGGGGCTCAACAAAGAAAAGCCAGGGTACAGTGAGAACAAGAAAATGAAAGGATCAGAGAGACAATGGCCAAATTTCTGGCCAAAAAAGGTGTGAAGAAGCACCAGGAATAAGAGCCACAATGTGTGAATATAAGTTAACTTACAAATCATGCAAAATTCATCATTTCTAGTCATTGTCTCTGACATAGGTAATGTTTCAAAAGGTAAAAAGACAAATGCATGTATATTGAATTTTGATGTTTGATGCTCCCTTTAATATAGTGAGCGAGTGTGCCGTAGAGTCGTGCAGAGAGCTGCGTTAGGCTCGGGAGCACATAGCTTTTCTACCGTGTGACACAATGTTATTTAAAACCTTTTTCAGTTAACGTTTTTACACTGGATTACATCTCCTGTCAATCGCATCAGACTGAAGTTACTGTGCCTACAACTCGTTTGTGGCTCATTTTTAGGATCCAGATTGAATGCCACTACACCAGGTATAACAGGCAAAACTGAACGTGGCAAAGGTGAGGAGCTCGACAGACTAGCAAATAAAACACGCTGTAGCGGGATCATTATTAAAGTTAGAGTGAAGATATTTGTATCAAACTGGGTGACCTGGAGTGGGCGTGGATGAGGGGGGCCAGTTTAGAAAGTCTGTCCCCCTATCCATCCTAATGGCTGGCCTGCCGACAGACTATTTCAAACTGTACTCTGCAGAGAGAGACCATTGTCTTCGACAGCATTTTTTTTCCCCAACACTGCTCCAATCACTCACACAAACTGAACTTTAGCTTCAGCGCCAGAATCCAAAACGCCTCAAATTGATGGCATTTCACCGGAGCTGCTATTGGTTTTATGGAAGCTGACAGATTGTCTCAGCATCCACTTCCCGTTTCTTCCACAGAGATCTTTGCCCTTTTTTTTGTTGAGAAAACTGCTGTTTTTAAAACACTACTGTTTTTTAAAGCGTTAGTGATACTTTTGTGAAACATTTTGCCACGGCTTTATCAAAAATTGAGTATCCTCTAAAACGCCTGCTTCACATCAATGAATGCAGCTGTCGTCTCACTAGAGAGAAGGCCTGGGATCAGTGTAGCAGCACTGCCTTTTATGGTGCCTTCAAATGAAACTGGTGAGCTCGTGTTTACAACATGGGAAGTCGTGTACACGATATGCTTGGCGTTCAAGTGGTTAAGTCACGAGAACACTGCTGCTAAGCAACAGCAATATTAACGTTACTGTCAGCGTCTAGAAGCCACAGAGGCTAACAATTTAGAAAGCTAGAAAGTGGGTAACATAATGCAGGAAATGCAAAGATATAATGACAAAGGAAAAAGATGAGGCCATTGGGAATATCAACATTTTCCTCAGACCTATTGTGAAATTACAAAGAAAAAACAATATACCACTAAAATTACTATATATTCACTTATTACGTACCGAAAAATTAACTTCCATGGCCTCCGCCATTTCTGACAATGTCAGCAAACTTGTCACAACTCATGAACTCTGAGCTTTCAGAAACTTTCCACTTACGAGGTTGTGAATACCACAAGAGGGGGGCGTTCACAAGTCAATTATAATATGACATTATTTCAAATGGAACTGTTTCATATACATACTACTAGATAAAAAAGATAGATAGACAGCTTTATTGATCCCCGTGGGGAAATTCGATTGCCACCAAGACAAACAACAAAAACACAGTATTTACAATACACCAATAAATAAATAACATCATAAGAAGCCCTTTGAGACATAATCAACAGCTGAGACGTACCATGGATCTAGGCCATATCTAAAAATGTTCATTAAAAAATCTGACCGCTGCTGGAACAAAAGACCTCCTGAATCGTTCAGTAGAACACTGAGGCATCACTAATCGCTCACTGAATGAACTCCTGAGTCCGTTAAAAACACAATGTAATGGATGGCCTTCAAAATGCAGAACTGTTTTTAGTTTGGCCCTTGTTCTCTTTTCTACAGTGACCTCCAGTGAGTCTGATGCAAGACCAATCAGTGAGCCAGCCTTTCTGATCAACTTATTGATCCTGTTTTTATCATCCACAGTGATGCTGCAACCCCAGCAGAGCACAGCATAAAAAAGTACAAAGTACTTTACACCATATTAAAATTACTTATCTGTTTACAAATCATTTATATGATTTTTTCATCTAAATGCACCTGTCCCAGACTTCTGATTTCTTACTGAAAAGCGACCATCGTGAAGGTTTTATTCAAAGCCAAACAAATCTAGTTTCTATGGAAACAGAAGTAAACAAGTGAGCACAAGGATGATAGGTTGGGCTGCCCACATAGGTGACCCTCACGATCAAGATAAACAAGGTTAAGATCACCTTTTCTTCTGAAGTATTTATTGTGTGTCCTTACCATACAGCTTAGTAATTGTGTATTTTGAACTACATTTAAAAAATAACTTAAAGCTGCAGTGGGTAGAAATGGAGTAAATATGATTTAAAAAAGTTATTTTACAAAACGGTCACTATATCCTGACAGTAGTGCATGAGACAGGTAATCTGAAAAATGTCATGTGCCTCTGTGTCCTCCAGTGTCCTCCAGTGCTCCTAACGGCA
This sequence comes from Sebastolobus alascanus, assembly GCA_916701645.2. Taxonomy (NCBI): domain Eukaryota; kingdom Metazoa; phylum Chordata; class Actinopteri; order Perciformes; family Sebastidae; genus Sebastolobus; species Sebastolobus alascanus. The sequence goes on from CAKAOJ020000046.1 coordinate 52,445, forward strand.
TCTGCAAGATTTCACAGACCGGAGGGAAACAACCAATCAGAGCTGATCTGAAGTCTGCTGTCCAGCTGCCATCTATGAGAGCCGTCTGTCAATCACTCGCAAACTCAATTATGAATAGAGGTCGACCGATATGGGTTTCTTATGGCCGATGCCGATGCCGATTTTTTACAGAATCAGGACAGCCGATGGCCGATATATGATGCCGATTTTTTTTTTGCCGATATGTTTGGCTGGTTTTCTTTTTTTCCTCCATCTGATAAAATATAACAGCTTAATAGTAACAAATAATACACAAAATGTCTTAACTTAAGTAAACATTTATTGAACAACACTTATGGTCTGTCTCTCCAATCTGCACTTTGTGTCTGCACTGCAGTGCATATTTTATTTTGTGCATGATGGTTAATAGTAGTAATAGTACAGGGCTCAAAACCTTTTAAGCACCTTTCCAAAACTTGCCTAAAGCATGTTTTTTATTTATGTTTGTTGACAGACACTGTTACAAGCTATATGGCCATAATCTAATTGATCAAAAAATAATAATAACTTTGTAAACTCGTATTACACAGCCTGCTGCTCATATCTGCTGCGGACTACACACAGGCCAGGGACGTCATAGAGGCTATGTAGGACCCGTAGACCGTAGAGACGTTTAATGAGGAAGTGAACTTTTTGCTAAATGTTTCGACAAATTGCTCGTGTCCTCACACGCAAACTTGCACTTATGACAAGCATTGTCAGCATCAACTCTAGTAAAGTGTAATCACGCTTTATAAGGTTAGGTTCTCCGCCATAGTTACTAAGAGCAGAAGCTCTGTGTGTGTGTCTGCGCTGCAGCAGCGTGTGTGTGTGTGTGTGTGTGTGTGTGTGTGTGTGTGTGTGTGTGTGTGTGTGTGTGTGTGTGTGTGTGTGTGTGTGTGTGTGTGTGTGTGTGTGTGTGTTTGAACACGGCGCTGCAGCAGCGTGTCTGTGAGAGCTGCTCCGCCCCGCACACAGCTAACGTCACCTACGGAGAGAAATTCTCTGTTACCAAAAACAGAATTGATAACGTCGGAGCATTTCATACCTAACCAATTAAATATATAGGGCTTTGAAAGAGAAGAAGTTAAGCCTACCGGTTTCTCCCGGCAGAATGGTAATTTGATTGACACACAAGGGGCGGTGTCACACGTGTTCCACAGCAACAACAACACTGGGCTGCCCGCAGATGTGCCTGCTTGATAATCGGCTTAATATGCTCAGGCATCGGCCGATGCCGATTATGAAAAAATGTCAAATAATCGGCCCGATTAATCGGCCGACCGATAAATCGGTCGCCCTCTAATTATGAATCAATATTCTGTTACTGTAATGCCTATTTCTCACCTCAAATGTTTTCAGAATCATCATGACCCGGCAGCCATGTGGAGACCAGTTGAGGAAATACCAAGTACCGCCCATCAGCCGGAGCACAACCAATAGGAACGCTCTCTGTCTGAAATGACCTGTGATTAGTCAAAGTCTGACATCACGGGCTAGAATTTTAAAGCCTGAAAACAGAGCCATGAGGAGGTGCAGAAGTCTAGTTATCGCTCAGAACACTTGAATTACAATATGCTGAAAGATTATTATGGAATTTTTGCCCAATGATGCCAAAAATATTCTGCCTACTTTAGGTTTAATATAACTGTTGAATTCATGTGTATTTGATGCTAAGAGTCAGAGGTAATGTAGCAGACCATTCTAGCTGCAATATAAGCAAAAATGTCATTTCCAGAACATGTCTTGTTGCGGTAAGTACATTAGACATATCCATATATATATATATATGTATATATTTGCAATATACACCATATTTTTTTGTGTGTGTGTATTGAGACTGACATCTATGGTTACTGTCTATATTTTTCAGGGTGTAGAGAAAATCACGAAATCTCCTATTTTTAAAAAATGTTTTATATTAATATTTACAATGACGCACAAAGCTTGTGTCTTAAAAAATATTATAGAAATTAAAAGAAGCAAAATGTATAAAATTATTATTGTAATGATGCGGTAAAGACATTTAGTTAGAGTATGTGATGAAAACCATAAAAAATAAACATGTTACAGAAAAAATCTTAACCATTATATGTAATGTTGTGTACCTGTTTATATGTATTACATACATACTCTGATGGTTAAAATTTAAATTAATAGAGGTTGATTTTTTTTTATTTGAGAGAGTCAAAAGTGACCGTAGTTGTATTGTGTTTGTAGCTTTTCTTATCAGGAGATATACAGCAGCAGTAGTATGCCTCAAGGGGCTTTACAATCTGTACATTTTAGGACACCCTCTGTCCTTAGACCTTCGCTTCTGAAAAAAACAAACTGTAACAGGGACAAAATGAAAGAAACAGCAGGAAGAGCAACTGAGGAGGAACCCCTGTCCCAGGACGGACATGTTATAAGTATGCCCATTCTGTGTCTAACATAATAAAGGAGACAACAACTTCTGAAATTGGTCCAGTATTGAGGGAGAACGCTGTAACCTGCAGCCACGAAAGCTGCATCAATGTAAAGTTACATTCACTACAAGTGCTTGTTTTTGTTTTCGTTTTTCTCAGATTGTTATTAAAGTGTCAGACAACATGATGGAAAGGACCCTACAGAGAAATAAAATGTTTTTCTTACCTTTCACTTGATCCGGTCTGTTTGTTATTGTCTCCGAGTCACGCTCAAGGAGAAGTCTGGTTGTGAAATCTGAATATCTTTATACTCCGGCTCAAATAAATACAGGTGGCCATCAAATTCAAATACCTCATCCACATTCATCTAAATATTCAGCCATGACATTGAAAATCTTTTAGATAATACCAACCTACGCTTTCTGTAATCAAACACAACAAACTCTGCCCGCCTGGAACTCGTGTTTCCACCATTAATGTACAATATGGTCCAGCTGCGGCCTGTAGCAGGCAGCATGGTGACACCTCACGTCTGATTTCCACTATGGATATCCACCGTCTTCCGTCACCATGTCATCTCGCGAGATTTCAGAACGGGACTTCTGCTTGAGCGAGGCTCGTTCGAGATGAGCAGCGGGGGGCGGAGACAAACATATTGGGTCGTGGGTGCAACATATTTTGGCACTTATAACAATCAAAGCCTGTCATGGCAAAAAAAAAAAGTACTTTATAGTGGACGTAAATGACGGTGCCAGCTTGCCCTAAAAGGATTAGCTATAGCAGCCCGTGAACAGCTGCCATCTACTGGCTTTCTCTCAATACTGGACCAACTTCAGAAATTGTTGTCCCTATTTTAAATTTTTTTCAATTCAATTAAATTTTCAAAAATTGAAAAAATAATTGTTGTCCCTATTAGTCAGTTAGACACATGGGGAAATAAGGTCCGGGTTGAAAAATACCCAAGTTACCCTTTCTAAGAATCAAAGCAGTTGTTATTGTTCAATCAGGGCCTTTTGATATTTCCAGAAACAAAGTAATAAAAGTCTGAACGTTCAAAGCCAATGTTTAGAATCAAGTTTTGCTGTTTTTATTTAACATTTTATCTTAAGATAGGGATCTCATGGTGTCAAACATTTACAAGGGACAGCCTAACTCTGGAAAACTACATTAAGAAGAGACAAAGATTTTATTTAGGCATATTGATCATTTTCTCTGTTGCCCATAAGCCAACCAACAAACCGAAAATAAAGCAACTGATTCAATAATCACAGAGAAAAATATCAAGCAATTCAGCTGTTCTTCTTTTACATAACTGTGCACATGTACACCCACACGCACATGTACGTAAAACATGTTAGAATATTTTAACATATACATTTTGTTCACAAGAAACATTGAACACTTACAACAATATATTTTCAGCTGCCATTCATGCTTTTTGCTGCATGAATGTGAAAATGTTCTGTTAGGCAGGATCGTGAAAAGCAGCCTGAGAGAAAGACTGAAGTCTCCTTTTTCATTTCATTTTACAACACTGGAACACAATAATGACGAACCCTTCAACTCTAAAAATATATAACACATTTTCCTACCACAAAATTCTTTTATCTTCTATTTTCAACTGTGATTGTCATTCGACAATGACATTTTGTAGCAGAAAATCTGCACTATAAAGATACAGTGACAAAAGCTTTTAATGAACCAATGATATGACCTTCGGTCAAAAATGTGCATTTTTTCTTCATCTTTTTAGATGCTTTAGTGCCCTTTTAATCCAGATGTTCTGAAAACCATCTGCAGTAGGCTGCATTGATGGTTGTCCTTTAAGCACTGCAGCCGTCTGGGTTGAACACCATCAACATTTCATGTTTCATTTCATGTTTTCATGTTTGGACATGTTTCTCAGAACCGTGATGCAATGTGACTGAATAGGACCTGTCTTTCAAAAGGAAAATGTGTATTTTCCAAGTCAGTTTGTCAAAACAAGACGGTGATAAATAGCGGAAAAAGGAAGGTGCGTACAAAGATGACCAGCTGGGATAAACACTTTTTGTATTCTGCTTCCGTTCATTTGCAGAAGAAAGTAACCACATGCACACTGTACAGAAGGTGCCGACAGGAATCAGGCCTGTGAGGACATAAAGGTGAAAAGTGTAATATGCAATGGTTGGAGAGCTTGGAGTCAAAATGGTAGAGGTCATTCATCCATGCTATCCATGTACCCATATACTTGTAACTTTATAATGACCTTCGCACAGCAATGAAGAGACTGTAAGCTTGATATGTACTTGAGGTACATGAAGAAATATTCCAGTTCTCATCCCAACTGGTCCCATACTGACGCTTTGTCAGACCTAGTCGGCATCACTTTTTGCATATAATCTCCTGAAAAAAAGAATTGTGTTTTTGTTACCTTAGAATGAACCGTTTATATCTACGTAGGGAGCGGCTCCTCTTCACGGAGTCCGCCATGTTACAATACAACCATCAGGTTTAGGAAAAAACTGCATGATTAGGCTTAAAATTACTACATTTTTACAGTGAAAATGTGACTTGACTTTGTGAACACAGGACACGTATGAACAGCTGATTGTAACGTGAAAGGGAAACGTAACGCACGGGACACGAACAGCGGTCTCCTGGATGAAGGTCTTGTGTTTGTTGAACCCATCCACCTCCCCTTCTGCCCGCCCTGTGCGTCTCTTTCGCTCTTTATACTACGTCACCACAGGACTTTCTCTGAGCGTTTACTGTTGACGTGGATGGGTTTACATCGTAGTTAATGGAAAACCTGGTGTGTCTCATACTGGCGCTAAAGGATGCCTTGTGCGACATTATTACACGGCTGTGTTGAATACTCGATTCTGATTGGTCAATCATAGCGTTCTACGGTCTGTATTTCTTTATAGCAGACCGTTGCTATGTATAGCAGACCGTTGCTATGGGCGAAGTTCTGATGTCAGACTCTGGCGGACCGTTTTTGTGTCAAATTATTGATTTCTTCAGTAAGTAGCCGTGTAATAAGCGGGATAATGTACAGCTAGCGGGTCATTGTTGTGAAAGAAACCCCTTCAGGGCGATATCGCCCTGTCGTATCACACGCCGACGGCCGTGACAAAGCATTGGTTTGTGACGCCCTGGGAATGAGAACGGGCTGTGTGTTCCACCTTCCAATTCTATTGCATCAGCAGCAAAGTGGGCTATTTAGCATCCTATCAAATGGTTAGAGTAAAGCATACGTTACATATTCCAGGCATATGATTATTTGGATATATGGGCAATATGAAGTGAAGGAAGTGAGCAAAAACAAACTCCACTTAAGCAATGTTAAATGAACTGTGAGCATGCTGTGATGTTCACCATCAACATGCACACTGTGATGCACCTGCAAGCTTTTAACTGTGTGAACCAAAATTAGAGTAGACATATTTATTCTGCATCATCGGGTGGTTTGTAGCAGCCACAACATGAGAAGGACACTGTCAGAATTTTGCCGCAGGCTGCGTTTGATATGCAAAGCTCCAAGTCCGCCATCTAGACTGACCAAAAAATGTCAGTTTCTCTCGGGATTGTTAACTCTCAGACGACCCAAAATCACACAGTGTAAAGTATAATCTCACAGTACAGTGTACGATGAGGAAGATAAATCACGTAGATTGCTATAATATTTTGTTGGTGTATTTTCTTCCCTTGTGCATACTCTATAAACCCTCTGGCTACATGGGAATCAGAGAGCAACATGAAAAGAGTATGAGCAGCAGGAGGAATTTGAAGTGGCCTGTGGATCAATGTGAACAAGTTTTTATTCTCAACGTGTTCGTACATCTGCTGAGATTCTGTCTTTGTAGGCAGAACAAGGTTGTAAAGGCAAATATTTTGTTAGCAGATCCAGTCACAACTGAGCAATACATTTGTTTTTCACAGTGATATTTTGAAGGATGAATGAAATTTGCTGCTGCTATCCCATCAGTCATGCAGATCTGTGAAGGCTGCGGAAAGAAAAGACACAGACAGAGCTGACAGTCAGACATCAGAACATCAATATCAATGCCTGATATTTCACAAGATTTTTTTTCTTTCATAAGAATATAATAGTAAGAAACTTCAGATAAATGAGTTTTACGTGACATGATGAATGAGCCCATTGCATCACATTACATCCTTTGCATGTATATCATCGTGTCTTCAACAGTATGAAGAAATTGGTAGAAAGCTCCAGAACATCTATTAAATGGACCTTATGGTGAAATTGTTTTGTCAGCTGCTGATCTGCAGATCAAAAATGAACTTTTTTTAATCCAAGCCAACATGGAGAAGTCCTTGAAGTGCACAGAAATGGCAAAATTGAACGACTGGACAAACTCTATTTGCTGAGGAAGATCATGCTTTACAACCAGAAGCTGGTAACTGATGTTCTTTTTTGACGGGCTGAGGATTTTTCTATGGTGTCCCTCAAGGTCTTGGTGTCTTAATGCGGTATTTTGGAAGGATTATTGAGTGAAAAACAGTGTGGAAAAAAATGGATAAAACCACAGGGAAATAATTTTATGATTACAGTGTCTGATGGAAAAACATGACAGTTTCCTCAATTTAGCGGGATCACAAAAATCACGTCCTCTCTGCTGCCATTAAAATCCTGTGCAGGCTCAGCCACACATCTCTGAGATTTTAAGATTTCCTGTCCTCTTTGGAACAAGATGAAATCCTAAAATTAAGAATCTCAAACGCCATAATCCCGTCCCATTGGTGTTCCCAGTCAGCTCACAGCCACGATGGGCTCCACTGAGAGGATGTCAGTTCTTCCTGTGAGGACCTGCCTGGCCGTGAAGAGCACATGTGTATCTTTGAGGTTGTGCGACTGACTGGAGGAGGCGTGGGACTGACTGGAGGAGGCGTGGCCCGAGTGTGACAGAGCATGCCGTGGCCTGGAGGACTCGTGGTCGTCGGGCCAGGCAGTCCTGTGACAAGGAGCAGCTACGGGGTGGAGCTCCGGCTCCAACCCGACCGCCGCCCTCCGTTTCCTCCTGCACATGTGGAAGAGGAGCCGCAGCTCCTGGCGGAAGGTGGGATTCAGACAGCAGTAGATGAAAGGGTTGTAGCAGGTGGAGCTCATCGCCAGCCAGTGAAAGCAGAAGTACAGGGCGTTAGACGAGTGGATGGCCTGGCTGGACAGCAGCACCACATAGCAGTTGAGTGGGAACCAGCAGACGGCGAACACCCCGACCACCAGGAGCAACATGGCCAACGTCCGCCGCCGCTTCCTTCTCTGGGCGGCGTGCTGAGCCGTTGTGGTGTCACCGATGGCGTTGTGGCGCCACAGCCGGCAGGCCACCGTGGTGTAGGAGGCGGTGATGATGAGGAGCGGCAGCATGTAAAGTAATATGAAGGTCAGGAGGTCAATATACTGCCAGTAGACATCTGATGGCTCTGGGAAGTCTGGGACACACAGGCTGCGCTCCTTCTCCTTACTGGTGAGGAGAGTTACAGTACAGAGGAAGCAAGAACGACAGATTGGTGAACGAGGTGAGAATTAGGTCACAGGTGAGTGTAGGCCTGCATAAGACTAACTAACTCACAAGACTAACATAACTCACATGAGCCCAATGAGACATATTCAAATAGCTTATTTTGTTTGACTAACAGTCCCAAAACTCCAAAATATACAGTTAACTGTCATAGATGACCAAACAAAAAACAGCAAATCCTCACATTTGAGCACCCGGTGAGTTTTTTGCATTTTTGATAGAGATAAGATAGATATGTGAATGAAAATGAGTTCTATGGGTTGCCACGAGTCTCCCCTTTACAGACATGCCCAATATATGATAATCACATGCAGTTTTATGCATGCAGTATAAATGTGTTATTTTTGCCTATTCTAAAAATGGTGTATTTGAATATTTCTGCATACTGGGATCCCTAAACAGTCTTGGAATTGCATAAATTGTGTATCACTGTAAAGCTGAGACTCTTGTGGATCCAATGAACCCATTTGTATTCATGTGTGATGATGTTAGACCCCATAGTAGCCTTTTCATTGTAGTGAGTCCATTTTTTTAAACTTGACCTCACTACATAAAATGACCTGTGGTGACCTCTAGGATAATCACAGCTCATGAAACTTTACAACCACAAACCAGAGACCTAGAGCATTCAGAGGATGGATGGTTTTCCTAGGTAGCTTGACAATAAGGGGGTTTCTGAGCAGTTTCCAGAACAGAAGTGCTCGCCATCCAATCAGCGAAAAAAATGGAATTCTTGCAGAAATCTCCACATGTCAAAAGTTTTTGATATCAAATCACAGCATGACTTTTTTATGGTGTTCATCAAAGTCTTGGTGTCTTAATGTGGTATTTTGGAGGGACTATTGATCATTTTTATCAATTCTCGAATGGTAAAAAACGGTTAAATTTAGCACCAAATCTATGTAACAAATGGTATCAACCCAAAAAGTTGCTGCAACAACTTATGAGACATAATAGAGCATGGGAATGGCCATCATATACTTCTATCATAATGTTCTAAACCCTTATACATTTTCACAATTTATATTAATTAATTAATTCATGTTTATTTCTGATTTATGACTAGAACAACTTGACACACAGTGCTGAGCTGCATCTGAAATTAATCTTCAGGTTCCCAGCTTTCAGATGATGTACACCACTTCTATGTGACATCTACTGTTGACCTGCTATCTCCCCCTAAAGACCCCCTGTAACCCCCTAAAAATGACAAAAACGGGGGCGGAAAGGGGGTCTCTTAGGGTTAATGTAATTATGCGTCGATAATACTTTGCATATTCAGCACACCAGCCCACACATAACAATGCAATATCCCATTTTTGACTTTAATTTGAGTGAATTTCTGCTATTTCTTCCCACTCTGTCAAAGTCCTTACATTCACGATTCTGATGTCTCCTTATTATTTTAAGTGGCAAAGCCCTCTAGCAGCCACAGTAATCATGACTCTTATTCATTGGGAGCAAATGAGGGAGTCGGATGAAATTTTTCAAGAGCCATAAGGTCTGTAGAGGGAGGAGGTCGGTGATGATGGATGGTTCAACAATATGTTGAACTTTGACACACGGGAGTCAACTAACATTCAACCTTGACGGGCTTTCACTCAATGAAGACGCCTCACATCGGTGGAGTCTAATTATCAAAGTCTTCCTCTGTTGCCAACCTCATAAAATATTGCTAGACGCTTCCACTGGATCTCTCCTTGTCGAAATGTGCGAGTGTTTATCATTTTACCTGTATGTAAAGGTCAGGAGTTTCTGGTAGATTGCATGAGGGAGGGAGAAGCAGCTGGCCATTATCCAGATAACAGCGACCCAAACACCGCCTTGTGCCGGGGACATGCGAGGTCTCAACGGGTGCAAAATCACCTGAAACAAAATCATCACACACAAATCAAAGTCAGTGCAAACACACACACACACACACACACACACACACACACACACACACACACACACACACACACACACACACACACACACACTGGATCGATGCATGAAAAATATAATCCGTCCACATCTGTGTACTCAACTGTGAGTTGAATTTTAATATCAACTCCAGTTTCCCTTCATCTGTTAATCATTGCACATCCTGAAAAGACTCAAGTCCAATTTAAATCCACAAAGGAATACTATTACAGGAGCTCAGGCCAATTTGTGAAGCAGATTGACACAAGGCACAAGTTATTCACTGAAAGCATTTTTACAGTCAAAGCTGCGATCAATAGTAAACAGCATACCCTTTTCTATTTTCTGCTTATCAACCTCTTGCTCTTTCTGTCTGTGCTGTTATGGGAACCACCTGGACTCTGGTAGGCCAAATATTATCAAAATATCAAAAGATCTGTTTTGTATCCATGCCAACAATATCTTGACAGCATCTTAACACTCAAACCGCCGTCGTATGATAGCATCGCCCCTTTGCTTTTTTTTTTTTTTAAGATTATTTTTTGGGGGTTTTATTCCTTTATTGATAGAGACAGAGATAGTTATGAAAGGGGAGAGAGAGAGGGGATGACATGCAGCAAAGGGGCCACATGTCGGATTCGAACCCTGGGCCGCTGCGGTAAGGACTCAGCCTCAGTACATGGGGCGCCCGCTCTAGCAGGTGAGCTGCCGCGGCGCTCCGCCCCTTTGCTTTTTATTATCTATTTGTTTGACATCGTTTTTTCACCAGAGCACCAACCCTGATGGTGCTCTGGTGATGTTTGCCCTAATTTTATAATTTTATATATAGCCTATAGTGGTTCCCAACCTTTTTCCTTAAAGGTGAGGAGATTGCAACCAACTGAAGCCTCTCAGTTGGTTGCAAGGTTAGAGGTTGGTTGAGGTTAGATTCCTGGCTCCTCCAGTCCTCATGTCGAAGTGTCCTTGGGCAAGACACCGAACCCCGAATTGCTCCCGAAGGCCGTGCCATCAGAGTGTGAATGAGTATTTAGATTAGATCCTTGTCTGCCATCAGTGTATGAATGGGTGTGAATGGGTGAATGCTGACATGTAGTGTAAAGCGCTTTGAGTGGTCGGAAGACTAGAAAGGCGCTATATACAGTAAATGCAAGGCCATTTACTAACTTTTTTTTAATTAATAATTCACATAATGCAACCCTTTATATTGCTGTATGGTTGTAGACTAGCAGCAAATAATGAAAAAAGAAGAGCACATTTATTTAGCTCCACAGCTGTTATCAAAGATTAAGAAGAAAAATTCCAAGTTTTAATAAGAAATAATCAAAACACTGCTAAATTGCAGGAGAAAACTGGGAATAATAAATCATAAATTCATGCAGATACATAAAATGAAAAATAAGACTTTTATCCAGCAACGAGTGTGGCTCATTTAATTTAGCTGAATTTTCCTCCCAGGTGCCGTTGGTGATGACTAAGTGCATGTAGAGTTGTAAATCATGCAGGAATAACCTCAGCAGAGGTCCCATTAGTCATGAGAGATGCCAACAATCTGACCAAAGGTTGTTGAGACGCTGTGACTGTGCGTGTTCGCTGTGGAGGAGCAACTTATAAAGTTTAAGTACAGCTTGTACTTGAGTGGAAGTGTTTCAATATGCTCGTATATCATAGACTGTAAATCTTTTTCAAACGCCCTCCTTTGCATGGTCATCACCTCTGTTCTGCCGTGTTAGTTGCATACAACGGTGGATGGCTGTGTACGCATTATGAAGCATGGTTCACGTATGTAAATGACGCATTGTGCATTATAAATGGGGAGCCATTCCAGCGCTCAAAAATGCACAAAGAGGCATTAGAAATGAAAGATGTGATTAAAGACTTAGAGGAAAACACAATAGCAACTGCAGGCACTGCATCTTTTCAATCCATCTGTATGCATTCCATTTCAATGCTACTGGAATATTCTCTGTGGTTGAGGCCACAATAGCATCCAAATCGTTGAGGTTTTCAAGGCTAAAACCTCACACACATCTTAATTTGAGTCACAGACCTGCCCCTTGATCCCCTAAATTGACCTGACAGTAAATATAAGCCATTCACATGTACACCCACATCTCTATCATGGGATGCCTGAGTACTTACTTGAAATCAATTTGCAACTGTCGCTCCCTATAAATTCAGCACCATGGACAGCGCCAGCGGGAGCACACTGTAGCCGTGTCCTAAATCCATACTACGTCTATATAGCAGCTTTTGAATATTAAGTTTGTTCACACTGGAAAATTAAGAAAAATAAAGTATGTATGCATACTAAAATACCCTTGATTTTTGAGTGTGCTTTGGAGGACACCAGTCTCCCACAAACCTATGCACAAGGGAAATTGAGGAATAAAAACAGATTTATAAAACTTGTTGTTTTAGTGTTGTATTGGAGGGCAGATGTCATTTTTTCCACTCTCAATAAACAGTGACCCGTTTCATTTATGGTTGAATGAAAATACCATTGTTATTGTCAGCACGTCATTCCTACTTATTAGTATTAGTGTTTGAGATGCCAATCATTGATTATATTTGTCGTTACATGTTCATGTTTATTGGGAATTACATGAGCCGTGATTTACATTACCTACAGTAGATTTGTGAAAATTTGTGGCCAAATATTTTTGTTATAGGGGCTGTCACATTATGTGTTTGCATTGTATTTTTTCTTACAGTCTCTATCTGCAGTAGTTCTCAACCTTTTTTGAGTTGCGACCCCCCCAGAATACTCAGGTTCATGTTCACCTCTATTCTGAGGCAAAATATATAACTGGTACAGGCAAAGTAATGTAAAAAACATTCCCAAGTCTAAAATATGTTTTTTTTTTCTTCACAACCATATGGCGACCCCCAGAAATTATTTTGCGACCCCCTTGTGGTCCTAACCCCGGGTTGAGAACCACTGCTATAGTTCAGTATATCCACTTTCTGCCATCTTATTTGAGTGTTTGAATTATTTTTCGTTTTAAATCTTTGCACCACGTATTATGTACAAACTGGCTCAAGGAGAGTGACAAGGACTCCCTTTCAAGAGATACAATACAATGTCATTTAAATAAACTGAACAATCTAAAAGAAACAATAGAGTGTTGAAATCCATCAGCAGCGTGTATGGATGCGTGTATGGATCTGCTGTCGAAGTGCAGAGCGTTGCAAAATCAATTGTCTACTTTTGTCCAATTATGCCGATGTGAACGAGAAGTCCATCAAGTGCAACTCCGTGACAACTGAGCAAAAGATTGTGAGATATGATTAAAAGTTCCAGAACAGCTACAACAGGTCATTCTAATATTTAACTACTTATTTGCTTGTTCTTGCTTTCTGGTTTTTGTTTTTATCGTCTTTTAAATGCAATTTTTATGTTTTCTTAAAGTCTTATGTTTAAAGGTGTTAAATGCCAGATCGGGAGCATTTCTATTGCCTCCGCCTGGCTCTCAACATGGCGACGGCTGAGCCGGTGTCTCGCAGCTAACGGTGCTAACAGTGAAAACAATGGCAACACTGCTGACAGCTAACAGTGTTAACCTGGGGGGGAACCGGAGGGTGGGTGCTACACTTCGTTGGGACGGCGTTGTCAGTTGTAACAGTGCAGAGCCGCAGCCGTGAGCTAGCCTGTGGGGAACGCTCACATGCCCCAACATGCACTAAAAGACACGCGGCCGGCCCGGCAATGTAAACAAAGCACAGAGAAGCTCGTATTATAACACACAGTGGGAGCGTGACTTCATTCTCTGCTCAGGTAGACAATACTCCTCAATATCTTTACATAGTAAATAGTAGTTTATTGCTATATTAATGCTCTGGATATCATATAGAGCACCTTAAATATACTTAATATATTTTTATGCTCCTGTAAAGCACTTTGAATTGCCTTGTGTCTGAATGGTAGTCTAAAAATAAAATTGCCTTGCCTTACTAATTGGACTTTGAAGTGCAATTGTCTTGTCATCAGCTGTTTCCAAAGTCATAAATAAACTCACAAAATGTATAGTGTTCATGGCATGTAGCCTAAATGAAAAATCCCACAATACAGTGCATGAGTTTACGGTCATAAATCACTGTCATAAAACACTACACACCTGCAGCAGTGAGTCAACATGATGATTCATGAGAGCCTGATATCCCTGTTTACTCCTCACTCTAGTACCATATGAGGGCTTATCATGTGGAGAGTGTTTTTGTGACATATTTTTTAGCATTGGGAGCTTTCACTGTGCAAGCTCCGCACTGTTCTGATTCATGTAGGGATAAGTAAATGAACAAGGGGGCCATTTCAGACGCCGCTGTAAAACAAGATTACAGTTTATAACCTGCACAGTGTCCTCAGGTATCTCCACCATCTACCTTCGCATACAACAAGAGAACTCAAGTTGAAGCTGAAAAAAAATACTCAATTTATCGTGCTCCTCTATCAAAAAAAAGGACACTACGATAAAGCATTTTTAAAATTGTCCATTTCCCAAACTTGTCAGGACGTCTTCAGTCGCATTGGTTGGCCATCTAACTATCAGAGGTCTTCGAACTGTGAGAGTTGAACAACAAACAAAAGAAAAGGAAGTCATTTTTTGTAGTTTGGCCTGACGATTGGCCCGCTTGTCAACCGGTCAGAAGTTGGAGCTGCAGCAGCTGCTGTGACACACAGCTCATGGAGGTGGTTAGGGTACTTTATAACCCTTAGCTACCGATTGCTGTAATTTGTGTGAAAATGTGAACTTCTGAGTCAAATCTGAACACACCCACACATAGCACACATCTAGATTCAGTATATATTTTGTCTTGCTTCTCAGAAAAATGGATTCAGACTCAGAAACAGAGTGCTGATACACAAATCTATTTTAATTTTTAACTTTTCTCTAATCTTTGCTTTTTGTGAAATATTGAACACTAACAGTTATTTAAATGAAACCATCTGAGAAGTTTAGAGGGGAAAAGTATCTTATTTGGTGGAACCATAGACTGTATATAAAGATGGACGACATGACAGCTCCCCAAAAGCGAGGCCAAAACATCTTAATCGCCCCCTGGTGGCTGGCTGCAGTATAGGTCATAAATCCCGCCCCCTCCATGTTAGTGGAGGGGACATGGGTCAAACTAAAAAGCCAATGTACTCGTAAAATACATTTTTCCCAAAGATGTTTTTTTGTCATTTAACTAGTTATTATCACGCTGATGTATGTTCAAGTATTCATTTTTCTGATAAGTTTTGTTTTAATTAGTTATTTGATGCTATAAAAAGGGGCTGAGACGTCATGATTGACAGCTGCTCTGAGTGAAGTAGTCCTGCAGCCGGAGGCTCGGTAATTGTATGAGAGAGGAGATGTACCTTTACTTTCCATAGCCGTCACGAGTCTGTGTAATAGAACATGAGTCAATTTGATCAAAACTGTAGTTATAGAGATATTATGGTTAGTTGTTGTGTCTTTCTAGCCAAAAAGCTACCGTGGTGCTAACGTAGCAGCTAGGTGGATCACGCTAGCAAGCTGCCGCCGTGCTCGGCTCGTGATCAGCTCAGGTGGGTGTGTGGGCGGGACCTCAATACCACGGATCAAGGCCCCCGATCACTACTGCGCACACTCTTGTAAAGCCCCCTGAGGTAAATTTGTGATTTTGGGCTATACAAATAAAATTGACTTGACTTAACTATTTCATTACCAGAATATTGGGAGCACCTTGCAGCTAAAACATTCACCTTCGTGGCATAACTTCTCATTATAGTGTTTTGTACGTCACACAGTAAATGGTATCAAGCTGTGATGCTCTCCAAGGACAGAAGAGCACCACTGCTTCATCTCCTAATGTAGACAAACCTGCCGACGGTCCAGTGCGATGGCGGTCAGTGTGAGCGTGGAGACGTGCAGGGAGCAGTACTGTACGAAGCGACTGATGTGACACATTGTCCTCCCAAACACCCAGGTGCTGTTCACGAACCGGACCTGAGGGAACACACACAGAATAGATCATGTACACCTATCAATTTACTAACCTCATCCATCCATCAAGACATTAACTGACACTGTTAACCCTCTGAGACCCGCACGGACCCGTTTTTGTCTTTTGTAGGGGGGACAGGGGGTCTTTAGGGGGAGATAGCAGGTCAAGTGTGTCAAGTTGTTCTAGTCATTAATCTGTAATAAACACGACTTAATTAATGACTTAATTAAAATAAATTGTGAAAGTGTATAAGGGTTTAGAACATTATGATAGAAGTGTATGATGGTCATTTCCATTCTCTATAATGTCTCAAGTTGCTGCAGCAATTTTTGGGTTGATATCATTTGTTACACAGATTTGGTGCTAAATTTAACCATTTTTTACCATTAAAGAATTGATCAAAATGACCAATAATCCCTCCAAAATACCACATTAAGACACCAAGACCTTGAGGAACACCAAAGAAAAAGCCATACTGTGATTTTGTATCAAAAACATTTGACATTTGGAGATTTCTGCAAGAATTTCATTTTTCGGTGATTGGATGGCGAGCACTTCTGTTCTAGAAACTGCTCAGAAACCCCCTTATTGTCAATCTACCTAGGAAAGCCATCCATCCTCTGAATGCTCTAGGTCTCTACTTTGTGGCTGTAAAGTTTCATGAGGCTGTGATTATCCTAGAGGTCACAACAGGTCATTTTATACAGTGAGGTCAAGTTTCAAGTTTCACTACGGGGATTAACATCATCACACATGAATACAATTGGGCTCATTCGATCCACAAGTCGAAGTCAACGGCAAGACTCAGCTTTCCAGTCATACCCAATGTATGCAGAAACCATTTTTAGAATAGGCGAAAGTAAAATATTTATAATTCATACAAAAAAACTGCATGTTTTTTGCCCCAAACTGCATGTGATTATCATAAAGTGGCCATGTCTGTAAAGGGGAGACTCGTGGGTACCCATAGAACCCATTTGCATTCACATATCTTGAGGTCAGAGGTCAAGGGACCCCTTTGAAAATGATCATGCCAGTTAGCTCTAAAACTGAGTCTGCTACAGCCTCTGAAAGACAGTAAAGTCGGTCGGGATCACTCAGTTCCTCTGATGATTGATAGTTTTATGACCACTAAAGCCACTTAAATTCTCATGAAGTTGTATGTCTCCAGATTAATATTTAATAGGCAATGGGAATATGATTTCAAAGTTTCTGCTTCAATGTAAGTCATAAATCAAGGGAACAGACAGGACCTGGGTGATTGACTTGTCTCTCTCACTCCCTACACACACGCACACAAACACTTGGTGCCTTAATACTACACTGTACTATAATGAACACTTTGAGCAGTGCAGGTATGGCTCCAGTGATGGACAGTAACTACTAACTACTACTACAACAACTACTACTTATGTACAATTTTGAAGTACTTGTACTTTTCTTGAGTAATTCCATTTTATGCTACTTTATACTACTATATATACCACTACATTATTTGATAACTTTACGTTACTAGTTACATTGCAAATTCAGATTCTTAATACAAAATATATCTCAACTAATAGATTATGATATATTATTATAGGTATAATGTAACAGTTGTCGGTTGCTGTTTGTAAACACACAGCATTCAAAGTTGGCCACTCCTCCACGGCTCAATGAGTGAGGTAAAGAGAGAGAGCAGCGATAGTCGAGCGAGCTATAGAGTGAATGAAGAGAGGGAGCGGCGTTAGTGAGAACAAAGCAGTGAATCGGAGAACAAAAACGTTATTGCTGAAGCCCTGAAACGTCACCCACGACACCACCACACACTTTTAGTGGGTCAGAAGTGATGATTGAGAGGGATTATGTTTGTGGCAGGCTATAAGTTGTTGTTTTTTTTTTTAAATTCCTGCATATTATACCTGTAAGATAACCAGCAGTGTATAAAGCAAATTAGCTTATTTTAGCCACATCTTTAAACACATTAATGCATCACTAATTATTATTCAGTGATATCATATGATCCTGAAATGGGCCATTCTGCATAATGAATACTTTAAATCTTTGGTACTTTAAGTATATTTTAATGCTGATACCTGTGTACTTTTTTTTTTAGATTATGTTTTGGGCTTTTATGCCTTTAATGGAGAGAGAGACAGTGCTAGTTATGAAATGGGGAGAGAGAGGGGTGCAGCAAAGGGCCACGGGTCGGATTCGAACCTCTGGCCACTGCGGTAAGGACTCAGCCTTTGTACATGGGGCGCCTGCTCTACCAGGTGAGCTACCACGACACCCCACCTGTGTAATTTTACTTAAGTAAAATTCTTAATCCAGGACTTTTACTTGTAACAGAGTATTTTAAGATATTGAAACTTTTACTTAAAGGTAAAATATGCATGAATTTTCTAAAAAAAAAATATGTATAGACTGTATAGTATATTATATAGTATAAACATTAAGTTCATTGTTCTAGTGCCGCCATCTGGCCAGACTGCACCATATTCAACACAACCTTGGATCCCCAGCAATACACCCACCAGGTGTGAAGTTAGATGAACAGTTCTCAACGCCAAGGACATACCCACAGACAGAGACTGCTGGATTTATAATAGATAGCTCGCTCGACCATCGCTGCTCTTTGAATGCCGTGAAAGCCTCGTGTTTACCAACACCAACAAAAGTAAAAGATCTGAACACTTCTTCCACCACCATATGGCTCAAATGCAGCGATGTGCAGACATTTCTGAAGGGGATGTAGTGGGGAAAAAAAATAAAAGGGGGTGAGGTGACTGTGGGAATGTGGAATAAAAATACATCTTCCTCCCACAAAGGTTTATTAGCCTATTTCCATGATGAAAAGGTGTTTTAAGAGACAATAAAGCCTATTTAAACAATTCACTTTAAATTTCACCAGCCTAAAACAACAAAAAAGTAGCCTAATGAAAGTTTGCCCACTTTGTTTCTTCAAAGTGTAAAGACACGAGTAGCCTGATGGACTGTTTTGGGCGGTGCTATAAGGTGAATTAAGGGAGATTGGGACCGTTTTTGACTTTCCGCCTTGTGTAAGCTTTCTTGCCATGAATAAAAACAAATGCCCAACAATACATTTCTGTAATACTGAAGATGTTACCTATCCATTTGAGTAGGAAAGAAGGTTATATCATATTCCAAAGAGGCATGGCATATGTGTAAACTGCCCCAAAACCATTTTTTTGGGGTAACATTTGGGTGATTTTGGACAGGACATCTTATCATTGAGGCTAGTGTGAGCATATTTATTGCACAATTTAATTCATACTTTGATATGATTTCACATGCACATTTTACTCTCCCTGTTCATCATTAAGAATTAAGACTCCATGATCATTTCTGTTCAACTTTATTACACAATTCACACAGTAGGCTACTATTCTCATCAGTATTTCCCAGCCCTATTGAAGGTGAAAGGTGGTCCTACCAGGGTGAAGGGCGTATTGAGGACGGTGATGAAGATATCGGCCACAGCCAGGTTCATAATAAACAAGCTGGTGGCGGACAGGGAGCGCTTGTTTTTCACCACCACATGGCACACCAGCGTGTTCCCGAACAGGGAGATCACAATGATCAGAGAGTAGGCGGCCACCAGCAGCGCCTTCACCCGGCCGTCCTGCGACTCCCCGCCGCCGCGCTTCTTACTGGCCAGGGAGCGCCAGTCCTCCAGCATCCCCTCGTCAAAGTCCAGGAGGAAAAACCCAGAAGTCCGGTTACCCAAGTGGCCCGACGCGTTGAGAAAATGCTCCGTGTAAGAAAATATCCCGTCTCCCAGAAGTGAGGAGTCGTTGAGTCTGTGTCCTGCTGCTGCTGTCCGGTCAGGGCTGCACATCCAGAGCACCACACATAACCAAACCATCATTTTAGCACTTTTTCCTCTCTTATTATTATTATTATTATTATTATTAGGCTTTTAGGCTGTGATCTATAAACTGCACACCTGCTGTGTCTGTAGCATCACTGTGGAGAAGCTGAAGCATGAGCAACAAGTTGTGTGATGAGACTCAGCAGCGACTGCTGTTTATAAACCTTTTTAAAGAGAGAGAAAGAGAGAGAGACAGAGAGAGAGAGAGAGAGAGAGAGAGACAGAGAGAGAGAGAGAGAGACACACAGAGAGAGAGAGAGAGAGACAGACAGACAGAGAGAGAGGCCAATCTTTATCTTTCACTTTCCTTTTCAATTGAATTAAATTAATTATTGGCATGAAAGTTTCAAAAACAATTTTGCCTAAGTATCAAAGTACAAATTGATAAAATATTTGGACAATACACAAAGCAGTAATATTAGCAATAACACAACAGATAAAATACAGTGTATAACATCAAAATCTCCCATAGTGAGTGAGTGAACGAGCGAGTATGTGAACACTGGTTCCCGACCTGGGGGTCCCAACCAAACCCCAGGAAGAGCGCTGGGCTTTGAAGCAAATTTTTGTAGTGACCAAACGTTGGTAGTACAACTTCCGGGTCCGTCTCGTGATGCCATTGGGCCCAAAAATACTTTTTACCACAGACTTACATTGGGAAAGAGACGTCTGTAACTCAGCGGATAATTTTTTACCAACACTTGAATAGCCCTTATTTAAATCATTAGGTCCTAAAAGTTGTAAAATAGACCCAGACCGAGGCTGGAGCGAGGGCTGGGAGGCAGAGTTAAAGGAAACTCTACTGTGCCTGCTCTATGGGCCCAATGGATGCGGAAGATCGCCGGATGATCCGGGTACTTTATCACTTGGCAGTCGAGCACCACTGAGCAACTCTCATAGGAATGAACGGGAGCCTCCAACGCTGTATCCAGTTCTCTTTATACATCCAATGGTCCCGACCCCCCACTAGCGGTACCAGCCCGTTCTCATTCCCAGGGTGTCAAATCATCATGGCCGTCGGCGTTTGATACCGCCACACAAGGCACCTTCAGCGGCGGTATGCGACGCACCAGGCTTTCCCTTAACTATAATGGAAACCCATCTACGGCAACAGTAAACGTTCAGAAAGTGGTGTGGTGACATAGTTTACAGAGCGTAAAGACTCACAGTGGGGATGGGATTCCTGGTCCAACTGCATGACTGTCAACACTCTGCTGTCATCAACTGTCTCTTTACATGCATAAATGAGGAAAGGGAGGTCGTTCAGGTTTACGTCCACAGCCCTTCTGAGTGCTCCAAACCTCGCCTTCAATCACCCAAAAGCACATTCAATCACTATTCGGCCTCCACATGTTTAATGTGTTCCTCCTGTGACTGTAACATTTTTCAAATGTAAGAGCAGTGATAAGTTCGAGCCGCGCTAACAAAATGTAAAAAAGCCGGTAGTTAGCCATCTTTGTTTTTGTTTCTGGCGCATGCACATTACACAAAGCAACAATGGGCATGCGCGAAATGAGGAGAAGACGTCATCGTTTCCCAAACGCTCCGTTTTACACTTCCACACAGACACAAAGTAACCGGAGTTTTAAAAAATCTGCACCTTAGAAGGCGTTTTCAAAAATGTGTGACCAAAACTCTGTTTGCGTGTGGACGAGAAGCCAAAAAGTATAGAGAATAATATCCTTTTTTAAAAATATCTGTATACGACAGGGCCTTAGTTTCACACGGAACACAAACGGTGGCCTCCTGGGTGAAAGTCCTGTGTTTGTGTTTGTTATCTCCGCCAGGCGGAAGCCTGGGAGAAGGTAATGAGATCGTTGCGATTGCGTGAGTGTGTGCGTGAGGGTGTGTGCACCTCTGCGTCTGTCCACGGCTAATCTCACAAACAGCTGCACCAAACTGCATCATATTCTGGGTTCTCATTTATGTCTGCATGCTCAAGGACCTCTCTGGGTTGCAGTGACTCACACTCTCTCATAACACCTTATATTTGATACTGCCATTGATTGACTGCTTACTCCTCACTCTCGGTGATCACACAGCTGAGTGCGTCACCGCTGCTCTGCGGCTGCTCTGCGGCTGCTCTGCGGCTGCTCTGCGGCTGCTCTGCGGCCAGAGATACAGTGGGGGCAAACAGTTAGCTCACTTTAATTGTATTGGACAGTGTATTTGGCTATCAGCTAACAGCTAATTGAACTTCACACACTGCTGACAGCATCGCCATCAGTCAGCCGCTGCTCTGCGGCCAGACACACAGTTATTCCATGCCTTTTTATTGGTGCATCAGTCGCGATTTTAGACTCTTTTTGGAGGTGCTCAAGCACACCTAAATTTCATCTCAGCACCCTTAAAAAAAACTAGAGAATTTAAGGAATCCATTGGTACAAACCCTGCTATGCTAGCTTGTCGGAAAGAACACTAAATAACACTGAAATTAAGTTAAATTTTGGCGAGAGAAAACTGGCATTGCCATTTTCAAAGGGGTCCCTTGACCTCTGACCTCTATGGGTTCTATGGGTACCCACGAGTCTCCCCTTTACAGACATGCCCACTTTATGATAATCACATACAGTTTTTTGCAACCCCAAAATTGCTTCAACAACTTATGAGAAATAATAGAGCATGGGATCATATACTTCCATCATAATGTTCTAAGCCCTTGTACACTTTCACAATTTCTTTTAATCAATTAACTATTTTATTAATTTCTGAGTTATGACTAGAACAACTTGACACAGTGCTGAGTTGCATCTCAAACTAATCTTCAGGTTCACAGCTTTCAGATGATGTACACTTCTATGTGACATATACTGTTGTTGTACTGTAGCATTATGTTCCATTATATTTTGAATTGTCACCTGGCGCATGAATTTTGTGTTTTCCTTTACATAAATAAAGACATTTCCACCATAACTTGATGCAGAAAAGGCAGAAATTGATGCATAAAAATTCACTAGAATGAAGGAAATTAAGTGTTTGATGCTCAAAATTTCCTGGGAGAGAACTTCCCACTTAATATGTGTCCCCCCCCAATGTTGAAACGAAACCTACCCCTTGACTGTACACATGTGACATTCACATTAGGGTCTGAGCCCCCCTAAAGGTCTGCCCCTGTTGGGCATCAACCTCACGTTTACACATG
Source organism: Sebastolobus alascanus (assembly GCA_916701645.2). Classification (NCBI taxonomy): domain Eukaryota; kingdom Metazoa; phylum Chordata; class Actinopteri; order Perciformes; family Sebastidae; genus Sebastolobus; species Sebastolobus alascanus. The sequence continues at coordinate 75,287 of CAKAOJ020000046.1, forward strand.
CATTGTTGAAAAAATAGACTTGAAGCCTAAATAAAAGCTGCTAGTCACGGTCCCGCCCGTGAGATGGAGTTGAGACGTGCGCCTGCACAGAGCCGGTGCATAGATTACAATGACAGCGTATCTGTTGTGTGAGATGCGTGAGTGAAAAACACATCAGATTCACTTGCGGTCTAAACGGGGGTTAGACAACTGTGGTTTGCATTCATTAAATCAAACATTACAGCAGTGGTCATTGCAGACACACCTGGTGGAGGTCTGCACTCTACTGAGCGCACCTTTCTAGTTTAATGGTTTTGTTTATTGTGGCTTGCATCAACAAAAGCAAGTTGAGGTGAGGACAGAAGACTGGAGCCTGTGTGATTTCCAATTAAGAACCATCATTCCACTCTGAAAACTTAATGCAGCTCAGTCTACCGGGCAGGGTCTGAGCAGAGCGCTGTGATGTTTGCCTGCTGGGTGGAGCGGCTGTTTGGAAAGTAAGATACCCTCCATTAGCATTCATTCAGACTCAACAGCTGGAGGGTTTTGTAGTCTGTTTTGGCCACAGGCAAAAAAATTAGTTCCCCTACTGGCATACAGGACGCAGCCTATTTGTTTGGAACAAAACAGTGTGTGCGTGTGTTTCCTCCATGTGGTGCCTTGTTGTGTCTCTGTAATTGAGTCATAGACACCTCGGACAGACAAGCAATAAAATACCGTAATAGAAAGTTAACAGGGCAAAGTGGACAACGGGGGCCGCAGGGGGCCTTTAAGACTCTGGATTCATCATGTCGTAGTTACGCCGAATTCACACTGAGCAGCGGCGAAGTGCGGCCTGCGGTGAGCTGCCCTGCAATGTCTGCAGCCGTCTGATTCTGCGGTGTAGTGAGGCCAAACGAAAAGTTGGGAAAAGCTTAACTTTTAAAGTTTAACTCAGCCCATCAGTAAACAGATCCTGTGACATGTCGACCAATGTTACAACGAATTTCTTCCCACCTGAAACACATGAACACGCCTCCTGGCTGCTTGTCCGGTTTCTTTAAGTTGTTGACATAATCAAAGAACTACCGTATTGAGTAAAGTTTTTGTAGCACATTTTTGTAGACATGATAATCCACTTCACCCACCACTCACCCACAAGCAATGACAGTGATCAGATGAACAAGTCGGTAATCTTGGAGTTGTACAACATAGTTGCAGCACCATTGGTCAGTAGGGACGCTACGCTCATTTTAACCCCAGCGCCCCAAAACTGACTGACTAGACTGAGTACCTTTCGCAAACCAAATGCAAAATAATTGATCTTTTTACTTTTAGTACATACTGCAGCTGCCCTCACAAAGTACGTACTGTTGCATGCATCATATGTCCGCTGCGCCAGAAAAGCATGCTGGCTTGCATACTGCAAAATGCGACCGGATGTAGTAGGACATCCTCGTACTGTATTTTTGGCATACTGCATTTGACATTCTGGGCCCTATTTAAACAATCTATAGCACATGGTCTAAAGTGCATGGCACAAGTTAGGACTATCCAACTCCACTTTTGCTAGTTAAGCGGTGCATAATCTAGGCGCAAGGTAAGGTGAGAGGGGCAAAGGGGTTAATTAATCATAGGTGTGTTTTGGGCGTAACAGGAATCAAACCAATCAGAGTGTCATCTCCCATTCCCTTTACATACCTGCACATTGGCACATTGCTATTTAAAAGGCGGATTCGGAGAAGTGAGCGGTTTTCTGCTGAGAAGAGATAGCAGCTGTGTGAAGAAAACAAATACGAGCTTTAAAGCAGCCAAACTAACAGCAACTTGCAGCCGGTGGTTCAGCTCCTGTTAGTAGAAAACCAGACAGATTATTACGTCCGTCTTGAGCTCTGCCAAATTCTTCACGTTAATGACTTATTTGATCATGTTTTGTACTAAAGGAACCATTCAATTATTTTTGCTGTTACTTTATTTGAGTGTAAAATTTGTCAACTGATAATCTGGGGGTTAAAGAGGAACTGTAATCAAAATTTCATCAACATCTGAAGAATATTAATAGTGAAAAAGGAGGGGTCCTGAAATCCACTTTTTCAGTACAAATATCTTTGATTACTTGGTTGCCTGATACTTATACAATTTTTCCACCAAAATTTGTGCGTATATGCAGGTTTTTTAAACATGGGAAAACACGCTAAAAATAGACGATAGACTCCTTTCCCATTGCCAGTAGACGAGTATGCCTTCTGGGTGTTTTTCTCTGGTGTGTCTCATTCTCCGTCACAAACCCGCCAGAACAGTTAATAAACAATGAAAATGTTGCGGTGGTCACTTCTTTTTTTTTAATGTCTGTTACTTATTCAGTCTCTCTTTCAAACTCTCAAACCAGAGTTGGTGATTGTTGGAACAGTGGAAAGACTAACAAAGACAGTTTTGATGAGTTTTATTTTGTTTCTGTCGAGTTTGAATGAAGTGTGTTTTACAACGATCAGCGAGGTAAAATTACTGTTTCTGTCAATGGAGTCTGGGCTTTGAGGAGCGCATATAACGGCTCTTTCTTTTCACATCCAAATCGGTGAATTAAGAGTTTATTTCGACCAAAACCAGAGTTGATGATTGTTGGAACAGTGGAAAGACGGTTTTGATGAGTTTTATTTTGTTTCTTACATTTAAATGAAGTATGTTTCGATGATCAGCGAGGTAAAATTACTGTTGTCTGACTGGAGTTTGGTGGCTTTGTGGAGAGCATCTTAAAGGGACTACATGTAACTTATCACGCGCATAAATCATACCGGGTCGGAATCCCATGCGCGCTCGCGTGTGGGTACGCGCTGCTCCTGCTGCCTGCTTGCACACCGCGCTCGTTCTCACCCGCTCGGCTCGCTCCAACTCCACTTGCACGCGCGCACACTGCAGAAGAGTTAGTTTAGCTCTGAGAATATCTAGTGAATGTGCAGTGGACGTTTTTGCAGAAATAAATGCTGCAGCTCCTTCAGACCAACAGAGGTTTCCCGTGTCTTGTGAGGTGACGGAGCTCCGCAGAGAGTTACGTTATCGTCCCGACTAGGGGTGTCGGTGTCTCCCCCCCCCCCGTTCCCTCCGGGTCGGCGGGCTGAAGCAGGAAAAGCCAACACTAGGAGGAGAGACCCTCCTCTGGTCAGCTAACATTACTGCCAAGCAGGTGAAATATAGAGTGATATTGTATGTTAGCTGACGTGTGTCGCCTCACTGTTTAGACCGGTGCTCGTTCATGTCCATGTAGAGCGAGCACAAGCGCGAGCAACAGGACGCTGACTTTCGTTGACATTGCGGCCACAGGTGTCGCTGTGAACAAGCAATTTCTGATTCTTACATATAGTCCCTTTAATGTATGTTTTGTACGTTAATAAATTACAGTACTGTTCATTTTATTTATCATATATTCACTTCAAGGCGTGTCACGTAGCATTACGCCGGAAAAGGGGTGAAAATTAGCGTGTCCACCTGGGTGTCATGTTTCCATCACTGCCGATCAGAGCTGGAGCTGATAAATACCCGTCATTACTGCAGAGTCATTTGTCCTGGTAATGAATGAAGATTGTAACCTTTCCCACTAATGACAAAAGCCAGATGTTTTCAAGATTTCAAGATTTCAATTTGCACCTAAGATCATTGGAATTCTGAGCAGTTTCCATGACAAAAGCCAGATGTTTATGGGTTATAGTGTTTAGTGTGGAAAATTGCTTTGCTGTAACTAGATATGCAAATAAATTTTGCTCTGAACATGATGTGGAGAATAAAATGTATCATCACTGATGATCATTTCTTATCACCAGCTGAGTCACAACCTTAAACCATGTCAAGTAATAATTTGTGTGAAAAATTCATACAAAAGCAATGAATATATAATAGTGTGAGATCCATTCACACACATATCCGTTATTTTAATCCATGCTTAAGTGATGAATAATGATGCGTGGAATGTGTGAGGACATGGGGGCAGTTGTTCACTAATCCTGTAAATAATTCAGTATTTTTTAAATTTATGCAACACCAGATGTGTAGTAATTTACATGTACACATGTATGCATATTTACATGTCCCACAAAGAGTCACTCTGGCATCAGTCTGCAGGTCTATCCATCACATACTATATTTCAGACATCACCAAATTAATTTTGATAAAACTTGATTTAAGAATTGATTCATCAAATAAAGAATTTATCAAATAAGGCTGGGTGAGTCAGTTTCCTCTCAAAACATACTTTTATCAAAGAGCTTATCCTGATTTTACTTGAGTGTCTTTCTTAAACTTAATTTTACACTAATTGTCTCTTTATATCTTTTATCTTACAATACATGGTTAATATCTTTCATCACCTTTTAAGCAATAGTTTGACATTTTGGGAAATACTTTTAATCACTTTCTTGATGAAATGAGAAGATTGGTACAACTCTCATTACACTAAATATAAAGCTACAACCAGCTGCCGGTTAGCTTAGCACAAAGACTGGAAACAGGGGGAAACAGCTAGCCTGGCTCTGTCTGAAGGGAACAAAATCGGCCAACCAGCACCCCTAAAGCTCATCATCAATCATATCATATCATTAACATCTTATCTCTTGTTTGTAAAAAAAAAAAGATCATGTCTCTGTGCATGTCTTCTCTCCCTATCTCCTGTGCCTGGCCATGCATGTGCATGTGTACTCCCAAAATACAGCAATGAGTGAGAAGTGCAGATGAGCAGATGACGGCTGGACTACACCTGGTTGAACAGTTCTTTTCATGGGTGCGTCCATGAAAATGTGACCAGATACATTATGGTCAGGCTCGCTCGGGCATGCTAAAAACTCATGGTGTGAGCGGTACCGAGCGAAATTGGAGCGGGAGATAAGGCAACGCTCCAACTTTTAAAAAAATCCGCGAAATCCTTCTGCTCACGCTTCCCGCTCCACTCCGCTCACATGCTCTGACAATTTTTTTCTAGATCTGGGCACAAAAAGGGTAGATTGCAGGTGTTGTTGGACTGGAGACATTTTGATACTACTTGGTACTGGGTTATTTCTGCCAATACCTTAAAGGTATCGAGTACCGATACCCAGTCCTAGGCGTCATAGAATGTGTCACCCAGTTCTGTCACAAGGAGATGGTATATGGACAGACTAGTGTTTAATTAACTGAAGGATGGTGACCCAACATCAGCGAGCATTCCCGTAGCGTTTCTGAGTCTCTAACAACATCGTTATATCATACTTTAATGCTGCGGTTTTTGCTCTGACATCCTTCGAGCGGGGGAAAGCGATAAGATACTGCCTTAACAGGGGTCAGCAGTGTCATTACGGCTGCACAAACAAAAACTTATGTTTGATTATGGAGCTGCATGGACCCTGTATTAGTTCTGAGTTTACCAGAAGAAACACGAGTAAACATCCAATTATTTAGCAGTGAAGGCACCGTGTCTAACTCATAACAACACGGTGCTTACTTTATTATGACGCTCCTATCCAACAGAGACAGGAGATGTGAGCTCTTGCAGTGACTAATTTGTTAAGTCTTTTCTGGCTTGATATGCGCATCAATTAAATGCATTTCAGGTATTCAAGTTGTCCCTCTTTTCTCTGCCCGCTTTCAAAAAAGCTTTTGTTCAGTCTTCAAAAGGTTCCAATAGTTTTTCTCCCTGCGTTTTATGGTGCGTTTCTGTTGTGCATCTGAATCTAATCAGGTTCAAGGGTATCTAAATGGTTTTAGTGAATGCTGCTAATAGAAAAAGAATAGCTTCTAATAGTAGATGTTTGTAAGACTTTTGCATCTTATATAGCATGATGGATATATACACATCTGGATTATATATGGTTTATTCATTCATTTTACACCTTAGACTATGGTCTTAAAAATGATAAAACATACTGTTCAACAGGTAGAAAATCAATCACAGTCGGGGCTTGCAGTCTTGCGTGTGTGTAAGTATTGACACAGCACTGAGTGCACTTGTTGCTAATGTAGACTAATGCTGTATAATTACAGCCTGAGCCTGTGTCTTCCTTTTCTTTTTCTGTTTTTGTTGTTTTTGTTGCTGGGGTGAAGGGTTTAAAAGAGAACTTCAGTATTTTTCAACCTGGTCCCTATTATCACACCTTTTTGTGTCTAAGTAACTAATGGGGACAAGATTTTTTTTAATTGATCCAGTATTGAGGGAGGACGCTGCAGACGGCAGCTGCTAAATGGGATATAATCAGGGCTGGCGAGTCCGTATTGGCGAAATAGGCAATTGCCTAGGGCGGCACTTTGGCAAGGGCGGCGAAATGTGGGCCAACTATTAAGGTAACTATTAGCTATAGTTACACCTTGCAATGGAATGCAATGTGTAGTACCAGAGGGTGAAAATGAAGTCTCCGCTATAGTGTGTGGTAGTAAGGGTATGGGGAAAGCACAAATGGGAGAAAATAATGAATTTCTATAATCCCTGTTTACCAGTCATTAAGGCAGGTGACTTTAATGTTCACAACCAGTAGAATAAAAGATGTTAATGTTTAGACCATGGAGGAATTCATGGATAGATATGGGTTAGTATGTGTGAAAGATGGCAGACCAACTACTGTAGTTCGGAAATTTCGCCATTATTTTGTTTGTAAAGCATACAAAATGGTGAAATCTCCACCCAGTGAAAGCATTTTTTTGGCTGGACCGCAGAGGGCCAGCCCTACAGACGCAAAAGTCTGTCACTGAGTGAGTGACTGAGTGACTGAGTGAGTGAGTGAGTGACTGAGTGATAGAGTTACAGGATTGGTCGGCTGGAGTTGCTGGAGCTTCCTCATTGGTCGTTGCTCTTTCAAAATGAAAAGGCGCAGAACAGTTCTGTTTTTATGTTTTACGTGTCAGCGGTTCAATGTAACATTACATAGCGCTGTTGTTGTGCATGTGTTATTGTTTATGCTCGTTTAAGTTACGTTATGTTCGCAAATTTTCGCCTCGCTTTCCTCCATTTCCACAATGAAATGACTGTATCTAGCATCCACACGTCACTACTGTGGTATGAACCCAAAATAAACAGACGGTGCTGTGCTGTGATTTAATTGCAATAAACGGGTCAAAATAATGCCGAAATAACAACATAAATATATCGATTTGTAAAAAGACCGAATTCATTCTTTGTGAAGTCTGTCCGCAACACAACAAGCAAACAACTTTTAAAATGCTTGTTTTCTGAACGGAGTTCGGATCGATCGACGCCAGGCTGTGATAACACCAGCTGCTCCATCACCACTCAACATAACGTCATCTAGGCATAAATACGGCAGCGACATTGTTGTAAACGGATCAAAGTGTGCCGAAATAACTACATAATGATGCTGATTAGTAAAAAGTCTGAATTCATGCTTTGTCGGGTCTGTTACCATGACGACAGGCAAACAACTTTTAAAATGCTTGTTTTTTGAATGGAGTTCGGATCGATCAGTGGCAGGCTACGTTAACATTGCAGCTGCTCCATTAACACTCCATCTAGGAATAAATACAGCAACAACAACGTCAGTGATGACAGCTGGAATATCTCAACGCTGATAAACTTTTGCAACGTTTGTATATATTGTTACACATCACTTATATGATGAATGCTTTTGATACACATGCTTTCATAAAAATCTGAAATACTTTTAACCTTGCATAATGTATGTCATGATAATACCTTTTCACCTTGTATACAATGTATAATATACTGACTAGTAAATGTTACCATTTACATTACTGAATGCCATTTGCTTCATTATAAGTTGGCTTTCAATCAAACATTAAGATATAAGTGAAAAAAACTGTTCACAAAACATTATAGATATGACCACTGACTATTTGTGTAAGAATTTAGCTACAAATTCAAAGACTTGACCATACGGTCCAGCCATATACTCGGTTTTGACCGAGTCTTGTTCCACTAACGTTAGAAGCCATTGTGTGAGAATTGTTTCCTGAAGTGTTGTGATGTGTGTGTATGTGCATGGCAGTATATCGTTCTTTATTACCTCCGCCAGGGCCGAAGGCCTAGGAAGGAGGTGTGGAAAAATAAAACACATGTGGATGATGGCCCAAGCTGAACGGCGGGGGGGGCGGAGGTCTGCGAGTGCTCTTCTAGTTTTAAAATTGTAATCCTGCTAATAATACTCATTTTTACTAAAATGTATCGATAATCTGATTACGTCTTTTTTTTCTGTAACTGTAAAAGAAAAGAAATCACCTTTATTTGTATACTAATTTTGTAATACTGTTTCATGTATTCGGTTACCCCGAGCCAAGGAGGGAACAATAAATCCATGGAATAACAGCTTATCTGCAATAGCCTTTAGAAATGCATATGAATGCACCCCTATAGAGGAAGATAAGTGTACTGTGGTGGAATAAATCATGTCATGCGAGTGCCAACAGAGAGCAAAGCAATAGAATATACATGTCTGAGAGCTGAGAAAGAAGAGTGCTATAGAAAATAATGAGAAGGACTAGGCATGGAAACTTCTGGTGGAGAAATATAGGCAGCAGTTCACAGCATGTCAGGAGTTTTAATGAAAATGCCAGCATTAGAGGAAGAGGGGATGTTTGCCACAAGTGATTTGGAGAAAGCATAACTGTGTGAAAATAAATTTAAGTCTGTTCACAGCGGAATAAACATTGGTGAGGAAGGTATAAGGAAAAGGAATGAAACACCAAGGCAGCATGTGTCTAAACTTGAGGTAAATAAAGATAACACTGATGCTGTTAAAGCTGCGGTAGGTAGAATTGGAGCAAATATGATTAAAAAAAGTTTTTTATAAAACAGTCACTATATCCTGACAGTAGTGCATCAGACAGGTAATCTGAAAAAAAATCATGTGCCTCTGTGTCCTCCGGTGCTCCTAATGGCATCTACAAGATTTCAGAGACCTGAGGAAAACAACCAATCAGAGCTGATCTGGAGTCTGCCGTCTCTGAGCAGCTGTCAATCACTCGCAAACTCCGATCAAACGGTCAAACTAGGCAGCGCTGATCAAATATGAATCAATATTCTGTTACTGTAATGCCTATTTCTCTCCTCAAAAGTTTTCAGTAACATCTTGTAGTTGTACTCTTTAGCTGTAAAATGATAAAGTTTGTGACCCGGCAGCCATGTGTAGATCTGCTGATGAAATACCAAGCACCGCCCACCAGCCGGAGCACAGCCAATTGGAACGCTCTCTCTCTGAAATGACCAGTGATTGGTCAAAGTCTCCCGTCGCGAGCCAGATTTTTTTAAAGCCTGAAAACAGAGCCATGAGGAGGTGCAGAAGTTTTATCTCTCAGAACGCTTGCATCACAATATGCTGAAAGGTTATTATGGAATTTTTGCCCAATGATGCCAAAGACATTCTGCCTACTGAAGCTTTAATCTATATTTCTCATTGGAAGAATAGTGCAGAGCTATAAAGAAAGGGGGAAGAACAGCTCCTGGAAAGGATGGCATCAGATCTTCAGGCTGATTAGACTGATAAAAAGAAAGCCATGATAAATAAATAATAATACATCATATGTAACTAGCACTTTTAAAAGTTCTCAAAGATGCTTTACTGTAGAATAAGATAAAGAACAAAAACAAGCAGTAATCTCTGTAATACAGACAGAAAAAAAGATAAGAATAAAATGAAAGAAAGGATTAGAATAAAATGGGGGGAAGCTGGGGAAGTCAAGTCTCGAGAGGTGGGTTTTGAGGGCCTTTTTGAACGATGACAGTGTGGGGGCATATCTGATGTGGTTTGATAATGAGTCACAGAGAGGGGGCGACGACTGAAAACGTCATGTCACGTTCAGAGCTTGGTCCTAGAGACTAAATAAAGAGGGAGGAGTGGCGATGTTTCTCGACATTGAGAAGACACAGGACATGTTACGGAAAGAGGGGCTAATTATAAATCTGTATGAAGCAGTAATACAAGGGCGCATGCTTCATTGGATTCAAACTTGAAGAACAGGGTAATACAGGTTAGGGTTGGGGATGCTTAGTCTGATGGCACAGGGAAGTGTAATCAGCCCGGTGCTATTTAACAATATGAGAAATTATATCTTTCAAGACCCTGGGGCTGATTTTGCTCTCTCTCTATTTGCGATTAGCAATTTGGAAAAGAGGCAGAAATATTAAACATACAACTGAGCGAATGCAGGAAGCCCTAAATAATAGAGCGGATTGGGGAGGCAAGTGGAGGTTTAACATTTCAGTGGAAAAAACTCAATGTCATAATGAGATATCTGAATGCCAGGGTTTAATTATGTATGGTTGACAAGCAATCAAGAGGGTGAGTGAAGTAAAATTCTTGGGAGTGAACACTGATGAAAGACTAACATGGAAAAAGCATATAGATAGTAAGTGTGAAAAGGTGATAAATGCATGTGTTTCCTCTCAGGGAGTACATCATAACGTGCAGTAATGCCAACCATCACTCGTATCTCCGTGGTCAAATCGGCCGACTTTACAACTGTAGAGCACCCATATACTGACATTTATGTTAAATGCATTCCAACGGCCCCGATAGAGCTGACCATGGATGTATAAAGAGAACGGAGCTGACGGGAGAGCTATAGACGGACTTGGCGAAGTTAGTGGAAGTCCGGTGTTCAAAATAAGGTGTGAAAAAAGGGAACTGTATATACAAAATACATACAGTATATAGATATAAGATTGATTGTATTGTATTCAACAGAAGTATAAAACATTACATTATAAATTAAATAGAAAATTCCAATAATTTATGAGGCAAAAGTCTTTATTCTTTGATTTTTGAGTTGCTGGAAAAAATGTGATAAATAATGCCTGACAATGACTGATAGATTGGACTTCAGTACATCTCTGACTACATACATGCTGAAAATCAAACATTTTTACTGTATTAATTTAGATATTTTCCAAAGTAAAAGAACCTAGAAGTGTATGATTTAACTTTTTCCCATGGTCTGGTGTTAAAAAAGTTCACAAAAATCACAATAAATCGTAATATCGAATCGCAATACTTGTAGAATCGCAATACTTAAAAATCGCAATGCATATCGACTTGGTTCCCAAGTATCGTGAATCGAATCAGGAGATAGGTGAATCGTCCCAGGCCTAATAAGTAAACTGTTACGGCTAAAAACATGTTAAAATACGTATTGTTACATTTTGAAAAAAATAAAGAGCTGATGGACCAGTCCAGCCATGCCTGAAACTCTTTCCCAGGACGCTCCAGGGCGAGAGGCGTTGAAACTTTCAAGCCTCGTGCTACACTATACACTCACGGATAGAATACTCACAGAGACGGGACTATGTAGGCTGTTATGCATGCAGGCACTTTGACTTCCCAAACACAGAGTCAGTGTTTGCTACAGCCAAGGGATGTAAGTATGCAACATTCAGAGGTGGAAGGTTTGCTGTACGTGTGAAGGGAGAGGTATACACACAAATGCAACGATGGCTTGGAAGTAATGCAGAAAAGGAAAGAAAGATTGCAATATGTCTTAGAGATGTCTGTTGTTTAGAAGGAAAATGTAAATATAGATAAATCATTATTTCGTTCATTCATTAAAGGGACTATTTGTAACTTATCACGCGCATAAATCTTAACGGGTCGGAATCCCATGCGCGCTCGCGTGTGGGTACGCGCTGCTCCTGCTGCCTGCTGCCTGCTGCCTGCTTGCACACCGCGCTCGTTCTCACCCGCTCGGCTCGCTCCAACTCAACGTGCACGCACGCACACTGCAGAAGAGTTAGTTTAGCTCTGAGAATATCTAGTGAATGTGCAGTGGACGTTTTTGCAGAAATAAATGCTGCAGCTCCTCCAGACCAACAGAGGTTTCCCGTGTCTTGTGAAGTGACGGAGCTCCGCAGCGAGTTACGTTATCGTCCCGACCGGGTGTCGGTGTCTCCCCCCCCCCCCCTGACCGGGTGTCGGTCTCTCCCCCCCTCGTTCCCTCCGCGGTCGTCAGGTTGAAGCAGGTAAAGCCAACACTAGGATCAGCATTGATCCATGGAGAGACCTTAGTCTGGTCAGCTAACATTACTGCCAAGCAGGTGAAATATAGAGTGATATTGTGTGTTAGCTGACGTGTGTCGCCTCACTGTTTAGACCGGTGCTCGTTCATGTCAATGTAGCGCGAGCACAAACGCGAGCGCGAGCAACAGGACGCTGACTTTCGTTGACATTGCGGCCACAGGTGTCGCTGTGAACAAGCAATTTCTGATTCTTACATATAGCCCCTTTAAGCCCTTAAACGTCTGTGTGGCGTATATGGAAAATGCAGCGCTTTCAGTGGATTTCTCTGAAGTAGCCCGTCTAATGAAGATGTTCCCTGTCTGTGCAATCAATGCAATGAAACATTGATACAGTTTTCATACTATGACGTTTGTTTTAATATATGTTTTTATATCATTTGAGCTGTGAGTGTGTGTCTTGTTTTAACTCTGAATGCTGCATCTCCTGGCTGCACAACAAATATACCCTTGGGTATTAATAAAGAAGTCTACGTATTAATTTATTTTGTTTCTCTCTCCTCCTCCTCTTCCTCCTCCTCCTCCTCCTCCTCATGCCTCCGGTCAGTTCTTCACATATGAATATGAATATATGACACACACTTGCACAACACACTTTCATACATGCACACAAACACTAATCCCACTTACAAAAGCAATCAAAAATCGGTACCATATTCAAATCATAATATGATTTGAATATATCTGCGGCAGGTGAAAGGTCATCATGTGACGTAAACCGTCATTTTTTTTATTTATAGCTAAATTACTATTAATTGTTGATTGCTTTTCTTGATGAGAGCCCCGGGCAGGAATTCACAATAAAAGGCAAAAAATACGCCTGGACAAAAGGGAAATTTGAACATCAAGGGGCAAAGGGGCGTGAGCTCGAGCTCCCTCAGCCCTTCTGCACGTGCCTGGTGGAATGGACCGGCAACAGGTCCACTACCAGAAAAGGAGGAAAAAGGCTAATGTTTGAAAGATCCAGCAGTTCAAATGAGGATTCTGATAACACTGTCAAAAGAGTAAAAATCTGAAACAAGGCTTCAAGCAGCAGTTAATTAATGCAGTGTTTATAAATAACAGATAACACAATAATGAATGAAAATGAATCATCGAGTTGAACAAAGATCAAGACGTCACAAAGGCAATTGAGATTGGGAAAGTTAAGTTAGCTAAGTACTTGAACAACAAAAGACTACTAATATTTGCAAAGGATGAAGAACAACAGAGAAAGATTTTAAGAAAATGATTAATGGAGGAAAAAGTCAAGTCACACATTCCAGGTGCAGTCGCCAAAATGATGGATGTAATCTAATATCTGGTGTTCACTATCTACTATCGATATCTATTGAAGACATTGTGTCAGGACTTATAAAGAAAGGAGTTAAAGCTGCTGAAGCTAAAAGGTTGATCAGTAATAAGGGGAGTGAGACAACGGAGAGGTTCTTACTTCATTTTGATAATATCTTACAGAAGAAAGTCTTGCTGGGCATGCTCAATTATTCATAGAGAGAATATATTCCGCCACCACATAGATGTTTCAAGTTTCAGCGTATAGGTCATGTAATGCGTAGCAGAACAATGGAAAGGAGAGGTGTGCAAGGTGCGGAGTGAATCATGCATATGGAAAATGTAGCGGAAGCGCAGCAACTGGGGAGGAGAACATAGTGTCCCTTTTCAAAGCTGAGTTGTACAAAAGCATGCGAGAGGAGCACAACGATGCAAAACTATGGACCAGGAAAGATGTATATTAGGATAATTATTAGATTTCTCATCACAACATACTTTCGTGGTTAAAGTAGGATCAGATGTGTCTAGTGAGCTTGAAATAGAAAAATGAAGTATAATCAGCCCTATCCTTTTCATTATTATGATAAATGATTTTGGGATGCAATGATATACAGTAAGTGCTTCATTATATGCAGATGAAGGGACAAGCTGGAAAAGAGGGAGAAATATTAATCATGTGATTAAAACTCTTCGGAGTGCTTTACAGATTGATGAAAGTTGGTCATATAACTGGGGTTTTAAGGTCTCAGTTGCTAAATCATGTTATGCGTTTACTCGAAAAAAAGCACCAATTAACACTGAATTATTTCTGTACGGACAACCATTAGAGAGAGTGTCAGATTTCAAATATAAATAAATAAGAATATAATAATACAAGGCAAAAGTGAGCATGGCTCACATACCCCCGCGCACTGCTTGACCCCCACTAAAGTAGGGCCCAAGGTTTTGCCCTTTTGGAAAATTTTCAAAGGTTTTGGGCACCCTGGACTTCTAACCCCCAAAAGGCACAACTAGACCACACTGTCAACCATCATACCAAATTTGAAATTCCTAAGTTAAATAGTTTTCGAGTTCTGCTCCGGACTCGAAAGTGAGACACGCGAACGGACTGAAGGACGTACGGAAGGACGGATGGACACGAGGAGCGCTATATACCCCCGACCACATTGTCGCGGGGGTATAATAATAATTTTTGCCCCTGCTTGAGAATTTATTTTTCTTAGTACTCTCCATTTCTCACCCACTGAAGGTCCTCTCAGACACAATGCGGCAACGGCACCACTGCGCTCTGAAACCCGTTATTTACAATGGCTTGCGCCACGCCATGACGGCTTTGCTATGATGCTGGGCGAGCGCAGTTCAAACCGCGCCGCAGTGTCGCAAGAAGCTCTCCTCCACCGGGAATGACATTAAGGTGTAGCTCTACTGCCGTCCGGGTGGAAACAGTAGGGCATTTCGGGAGAATTGTGACTCCGGGAGGAAACCGGGAGAGGGTAATGAAAATGGGAGTTTCCCGGGAAAATCGGGAGGGTTGGCAAGTATGCACTAGATTTTAAAAATGATTCAACCGAAAAACCCAGCCCAGTGTTGCCAACTCTTTTCCAATGAATATAGCTAGCAGCACTAGCTCCAAAAGTCCCTAAATCTAGCAAAAAAGTCGCCAAGTCGGCAACACTGACAAGACTCCCTCCAAAGCCACTCCCCAAAAAATATCATTATTAATGTAAACAACGAACATGGCTATTGTTAGTACTCACAGCTGTCAAACTAGCAGCTTGTGGAAGACTCCGGTGAAGCGCAATGAGTGCACGGGCAGAGTGCACGCAGGTAGACAGACAGGCCAGCCGTACAAATGATTGGAGAGGCTTATTATAGTCCTGCGACAGCCACAGATGCCAGATACTTTTTGTCAGAGCATGTGATTTATTGATTGCTGTCGTAATGTAATAAAAATTTCAGCTAATATAACAAAAAATGTATTTGAACAGCACTGCCAACCCTACCTTTAAGTAATGTTCCTCCATGGTTTCGCCCAGATCCACATGTTAATTTACAGCTCCTAGAAGAAAAGAAGAGAAGGGAAGAGAAGATATTCCTTTATTAGTCCCGCAGTGGGGAAATTTGCAGTGTACAGCAGCAAAGGGGATAGTGCGGAAACAAGAAGCATCAGTAAAAACAAAAAGCAAGATACAGCACAGTAAAAAAAAAAAAAGTAGACAGACATATAAGATATGAACAATTTAAAAAGAAGGAAATATAAAGACAGGAACAATATAAACAAGGGGAAATATTAAAAATAGGGACAATATATACAGTATTGACAATAAACAGACTAGAGAAGAACTGATCTGTAATAGATAACATTCATCATATTGTTAAAGATCATATTCAAAGACAATTCTATGGATTTTTGATAAATATACTGTATACAGTATAAATACAATCATTTTGTCCTCCAGTAGATAGAACAAGTACAGCCTTTGAAATCAGTCACTGGCTCAGATTCAGCAGCAGCTCTCAGAAGTTTGCCATCAAGGCGAACGATCAGAGAAGATCTCGTGATAGAAATTCACATCATGCTACTAAGACGACAAAGGATGAGTATGTGCAGTTCTGTTTGGTCCATGTTCATTAAAGATAATGAACAAGCAGATAAATTAAAGTAACAAAATGATAAAAGGAGCTATGGTAGGGGAGAGGCAAAATCATTAATTAAAACAGCCATAATTAACGCTTGGCAGTGGGAATTGGATACAGAGGGAGGGAGACATTATTATAATATACAAACTCAGTCCAGTTTAAGAAATATAAACAGGGCAGGAGTGGAATTTAAAATCATTAGTGAGCACAGGACAGGACTTCAGGGAAATGAGAAGAGGGTTGGCAGCTTATATAATACAGACAGGATTAGGAAATAGGGTGTGATTTTTTTATATTTTACACGCCACTAGCTGCAGGCCAATAGCGATAATATGTGCAAAATAATGGAAAGGTTATCAAATGAGCTTGAGAAGAGAGGAATGCTTGCAAGTGCAGAAGAACATCCAATAATTTAGGGGTTTACACATTTGGAGATGCTGGCTGGCAGTGTTGGTTGCACTATTATGGGTGGAAAAAACTAGACAAGATACAGTGTTGATATGCTCAGACTCATCCCCAAACAGCAGTCAAGATGTATGATATGAAGTCCTTCAGTCACACATTTCAGTGAGTTCCAGCGCATGTACGTGTGAGGGGTAATGAGAAGGTGGATGAGTTGGTAAAGAGGGCTTTACAGCTGCAGTGGGTAGGAATGGAGCAAATATGATTTTAAAAAAAAAATGTTATTTTTATAAAACGTTTTTCTTCTGCTTCTTCTTCTTCTTCTTCGTTGGAGATTTATGGCGGTTGGCAAACAACTTTATGGCGCATTACCGCCACCAGCTGGTGTGGAGTGTGGAGCAGGATTTAACTGCTCAGTAGTTTTACTGCTAAAGAAAATAATAATAAACAATATATATATATATATATATATATACATATACATATATATATATATATATATATATATATATATATATACATATATATATATATATATATATGTATATATACATGTATATGTATATATATATATATGTATATGTATATATATATATATATTGTTTATTATTATTTTCTTTAGCAGTAAAACTACTGAGCAGTTAAATCCTGCTCCACACTCCACACCAGCTGGTGGCGGTAATGCGCCATAAAGTTGTTTGCCAACCGCCATAAATCTCCAACGAAGAAGAAGAAGAAGAAGCAGAAGAAAAACAACACAAAACTAGAAGGTGATGGATCAACTGTCTGAGCTTTTATTCCTTTAAGTAGTTAAATATCCTGATCGTGTGACGAGAAATGTCGCTCAAATGTAAGCTGAGCTTCAACGGCTAACGTTAGGCGTAACGTCAACGTAAATTTCTAACATGTAACCGTTGTACGTAAAGCTAACGTCAACGACGTAAAGTTGTCTTGTAACTTCGAGCGTAACGGCGGCTAAATGAACAGTTCCGTGTGTTTAACGGTAACGTAAATGCCGGCTACGTTAATTGAATGTAACGTTAATCTGAACGTTGGCTGTATGTTAACGTACTCGTCTGGCTTCACGATGGCTGCGTCACTTTATAACGTCACACTGTTGCCAGGCGACAGGCACACAGCTAACGTTAGCTTAGCTAAAGCTAATGCCACACTACTCTACTACAACACAGTCATGTTGGAGACTTCAACTCCAGGTGGGGTTGAACTGTGTTGCGTTATACTGAGAGGTGTTTTTCAATATTGGCCTCATTGATATAAACGGACAATATATAAGAATAGTTAGGCATGTGTCTTGTGGTTCCACTAAACTAAACAATTGTTTGTATGTTACAATACAAAATAGAAAAACAAATCAGTGCAAGATTCTAGGGCTGCACCTAACCATTTATATTAATCTGCATTATTATATGTGATTTTAATGTAATTATTATATAATTAGAACTGCTGGTCACCTTGATTGATTACACATATACATTTATAACGTATAATAAAATAGAATATAAAGCAAGACAAAGCTTTCCAAAGTAGTCAAACTGGGCAGCACAATTACAGGCTGCAAACAGAACCCACTGTCTGTTACCATGGCAAAGCAGTCCAATGCTTAAGTGGCACAATCTTAGATGACCACAGGCATCCCTTATATCACCACTTTCTGCTAATGCACTCAGGATTCCCCTGTGCAAAGAAAAACATATATTAAAAAAAATTGGTGCTCCTTTTTAATGTAGCTTCTATTGGCGTTTTGTGTTTTTAATGTGATCTGTCTGGATGTGATATGTTGTTTTAATGTACTCTTTTAATTGCAGTTTTTGCACATGTAAACCAAAGACAAATTTCTGCCTTTTGTACATGAAAGGTAGACAATTCAGTATTTTCTATTCTATTCTATTCATTAAACAACTAAACTGAAATAAAGATTTTATCACTAGATTTTAAAAAGACAGTAGTCTGACTATTCAGAATCAAGGTAACAACTGTCAACTGAAGACATCTTGAGGCAGTTCAGCTTTTCAGGGACAGTGTGAATATTTAAAATGTCTGAGGGTCACAAGACACTAGATAGAAAATATTAACGAGCACATTGAAATTATCGACAGGGGTTTGTGTCAAATTCAAGGGCACCTCAAGTAAAAGTTATTAAACGTTAATAATATTCCTCTAAATTGTTCAGTTTCAACATTCTCTCATACCATCTCCGTCTCTGATTTTAATTTCTTCTTAATAAGTCAGGTCAATATATCCGTCTAATTTCTCTGTGTCTTTCTATGTTTTAGATTCTCTGACAAAAAGAATAAGTGATGGAGTTTCCAGAAGATTTCAACCAGCTTGAGCTTCTGAATACACATGGACACCTGATCCCCCGAGGGGCCGGCAGCCTGTGGACCGGAAGCAAGGATGAGGAGGAAGAGGTGGAAGAGGAGAAGGGGGACCAGAGCGAGGAGTGGTGTCTAGAAAAAGAGGAATCTCTCAAAGACCATCCAAAGGTGCTCATTCTGTGGGCAGCGGAAAACAATCGCGTAAGTGATTATTTGTTCTGGCACCACCCTCGGAACTCAGACTTTACCGGTCTTGCCACACTAGAGGTAAACAGGGTTTAAACTGGGCTTGAGGAGAATAAGATGACTGCTACAGGATCAAGTAATAACACCTTTCAGTGGCCTGTACTACGAAGCAGGATTTGGGGTTAGCGAGGTAACTTCAGGGTTAACCCTGGGTTTTCAGTCCTACGACGGTAGTTCACTTCTTACCGGGGTAGATCGCCATGGTAACTGATGCTGAACACCTAACCTGCTCCGGAGCAGCTAAGGACAGCTGGCTGTATGCTGTGGGTTCTTACCGCTTTGAATTATGTTTTTATATATATATTTTTTTATTTGCTCCCAAGTCTGTTTCGCACCACCGGAGTCGGGGACGCTGCTGAAATAGTCGTACACACCAATAAATACTGAAGAGCATAATGAAGTGTAATCTACTCATCCATTTTGTGCTGAAAGCTTTTTATTATAGGCCATCACTGCCCCATCTAGATGACTATATCTGACTTTTGAATATCCCTAAATTAATGTTAATTTACGCATTCACACATTGGCATTTTTTTTTTTTTTTTGTCAGCTGTCCTTCATGCATTTGGCAGCTTCAACTGTGTTACTTTTAGCCTGGATTATGTGTTCAACTTCTTCATATTTGTCTAATATTATAGTTTGCTCTTTGTTTGTAAAATGTGCCGCTCTGCTGACAGTAGGCTTGTCCATGTTTGCAATTGGTCACGTGCTGCAAACACCGCCCCTTTTATGTGAACGCGCTCATAGTCGGATAGAAAAGCCCTGGGTTGATTTACCGAGTTGATAACCAGCGTCGTAGGACCGCTTAGCGGGATCTCGTTTGTTAGGGTTAGTTAAGCCAAATAACAAAAAGATACCCTGGGTATGTTGAACATGCTTTGTAGTACAGGCCTCAGGTCTCTTTGACCTCATTGTCATTATCTCTCCCTCAATTGCTTTCTCCCTCCCATAAAGTGAATATTTGCATGAAGATAACAGCAAGCTAATTACTGTAATTTGCAAAAAGATTCAGCATAATAATTTCATGACCACTAAACAGGAATAACCACAAGGTCATCAGTCCATCTAGCTTGTATAGAGAGACATGTTGCTATCCACAAGTCCTCATACTGTCCACTTTGGAATGTTCTGAACTGAAAGTGCTGCACTTCAGTGTTTCCCAAAGTTTTCTTTCTGCGGATCCACTTTTTAAAAATGACAAACCATCGTGACCCAATGCGTGGCCTTATCCATAAATCACGAGAAGAGAAAATTTGTGCGTAAATGAACGTTCCTGACCATTTCTACCGCCATTTCCACATCACCTTATATTATCGCTCTCAGAGGAAAAAAGGCTGGAGACTCCTGTATTGTCATTATAGCCCGACAGAGTTGTATTTTGACAAAGCATATTGTGTGAAGATGTAGGCTGCATTGAGAGAGCGGGCTCCTCAATCACAACGATGTGCAGCAACTCCCCCACTGCAGCCCTCACACCTCCCTCACACACCCCAACAAAACATTTCTCAAAACTGTTATGAGCAAAGACACAGTGTGTAAACAGCATGCAATTATTTAATACTACTGGCTGTTGTTTGTGTGCCTGCTTTTTGATATTATCAGTTAATTATATTTAATGAGAAGCAATTGGAGCCTAATAAATGTGTTACTGAGAGACTGGCGGCCATGCTGATTAGGAATAAAGTACCCATGTTAAGAATGGTCCCACACTAAAAGATTTTTCAAATATTAACAGATTTTGAAAATGTGAGAGATCCCACACTTAACGACATGTTGTGTTAAATTCAACAGTTTTATTCCTATAGTGTGTGGAGAGCAACGCTTTGGCCAAAACAGCACACCACACACTAACAGATTCATTCATGAACAACAAGAGTCCCGACTAGAAAAAGATAGAAATCACACAAAATCTCTCGCAATGAAACGTGACTTTAGTGTAAACAAACGTGGCGGACGACAGGCAGGAAGAATTAGTGATGTTAGTTTTTGCTTTACTTTGTACTGAAAAGAAGGATGGATGGATGAAGTCATGGAGACATGTTAAATAATCACTCATGGTTATGCCACAAATTAACAAGTTGGTCCTCCATTTCTGAGCTCCATCTTACTACTTTATGCTTCACGTTTCGCATTAGCTCATGCATTAGTCGCGGCCGCCATGACGGTGTTGGTTGTCCTTCCGCTCCAGTCGGCTTGGTTCCCAATTGGCTATCGTTATTTCCCACACGACAGGATATCCGATCGTAAATATTGAACATGTTTAATATCGGAAAGATAATCTTTAGAACCATCAAAAAATCAGGGCTTTGCGGATGATTGTCGGGAGGGGGAAATCAAAATCGGCTTGATTCTTGTGTAGTGTGTACCCGGCATTATAGGATTATTTATTTAATGTTGCGGAAAAGACAGATCTCTGCTAAGAGAAAACATTAAGCAGTGAATCACAAGTCAAAAACACACATTTTCTGTCTATTTTGTGCTAATTTGATTCAAAGAAATAAAACATGTTCAACGTAGTGCTGGGTGATAAAACTCACAAATTCTCAGAGCGCAATGTGACACGTTGAAATGTCTTTTTTTTCTAAAACCCAGATATAGAGATTACTCTAGCAGGAGGCAGACACTGGTGTGAGTTTTTGATTGAAAAATGAAGGAAGGGCCAGGTGGTAAAATATGTAATTTTCCTTAAGTGGTCTCTGGACTGCAGCTGTGAGCAGGGTTTTGATTTGCCTGGTTCACCTTCACATTTGTATTTTGTAAGAAATTGTTGAACACATTGAAATGGTTGATTTAATGTTAGATGTCCTCTAAGAGTCAAAGTTACACCTTTTCAAAATCTGATATAGTGGAAAGCACTAAGCAACATTTTCATTTGCTAATGATTTCTTTCCACCAAAAAGGAAAAATCATGAATACGTTGTAAATGTTTCTTGCTTTGTAATATCAAGGTTGAAAAACCTGATATGTTTGTTGTTGGTTCCTTTTATTTATATTGAGAATTTCATGGGGTAACAAAAGCTGCGTTTATGCACAACAGAAGTCCTGTATTAAACCTTTTCACAGAAGGAATATTATTCCAATTTTGTAAACATCTAAGAAAAAACTTCCAAAGAAACTTCATGTAGTGCCATTAAATCTGAATAGTTTTAACCTTTTGTTAGAGCAGAACTATCCAGAAATAAAACACTATTTTATACACAGCTGTCCCTTGTAGCAAAGTCAACATTGAGTTGTAAATAAATGCAGAAATAAAGCTGAGGAACCGAAAAGCTGCGTGACTTTGCATAACATGAGGCAATACATGGCACAGAGGGAACAGCTGACAGTGAGCGAACACATTTAATGAACCCTGAAACCTCTCAAAGGCGTTAAAGCCATGAAAAACAATACGCATCCTGTGGAGAATTTAACAACGCTTCACTTGGGGGGAAATATCTTCCCCAACTTAATTGTGTGGTGATGTCTGTTTAGTTCTGTGCTTTGGGATAATTTCGGGTGCAGTGACTTTGCATTTCGATTAATTTAAAAGCCACCTGCGTCTTCATCACTAATTAGATACAATATCTTTATTCCTCTTTCTAAAGGAGGTCCTGTAGTTTTTACTCCGTATGTCTGTCTAGTGAGGCATTTTGAGCTGTGTCCCACCAATATAACCCAAAGATACCCTTAGAGGTTTCAACGTCTCTCACCAAACTTGCAAAGTAACCCAATTAAACGGAGTGCAGGTGATGTGAGACGGCAGGTCTGACACTGAATCTCTATCAGCTCACAATCAAACAGTAGCAGGTGGTGGAGATGTGGTTCTAAACTTTAATTTAATCATTTCACAGCTTTTTTTTACATTTTAGATTTTGTTCAAATCTCATGTATATGCTATTTGAATTTTGAGAACTGCATAGTTGCATAGACAAAATGGTGTACAATAGATCCTAATGATTGAAAGACACGAGCAGATGTCATTTTTCATTACTGGCCCTTGGAAATGGAAAGAAAAGTGCAAAATGGGTGGTTTTGGGGCCCCAGGCAGTCCCCCAAAGTATATACATATGGACATTTCAATATTTCCAGTTAAAAATACAGTATTTGATTGATGTACTATTATTATTTCATACCAAATGTAGGGGCTCTAACATAAACAGAATCCAATATATGGCAAGTATGACAAGCCAAGGTTGCAATTTGCCTTTATGAGATGCCAAAAATGGCGACATGGACTCATTCCTAGGACCATGAACATTTGTGTGAAAAGGGGTCTACAGTGTATATGTGGGCATTTGGTGTGTAAGTCCCAATCCATGTTTTCTTCATGTTTAAATTGAACAAGATGTGAGGCTTACTATACATAACTGACCACCCATGCATAGACCTGTATTGAGCAATGAAAACAGAAACTGAAATGTTAAAACTCACTTAATGTTTAATTAAACACATCATTGCGCTGAAATAATATGGCAAGTGACGTGGAGATTAATGCTGTACTACAAGTAACAAAGGAAAATGATGCAAAATGTGATTATTCTTCAATTGATTGTATATTCACTTATGTTCAGAAAGTAAGTATTCAAAAGCCACTTCAATGTCTCAGGTGGTCTTCCTAATATCTTGTTCATTTTAAACATTAAGACAACATGGAAAATACCCATTTTTAGACCCCTCTTCACACACATTTGAATGGTCCTAGGAATGAGTCCAAGCCAACCATGGCTTGTTATACTTTCCATATCTCAGATTCTGTTTATGTTCAAGCCCCTGAATTTTGACACATCAATCAAATACTGTATTTTTAACAGGAAATATTGAAATATCCATATGTATGTACTTTTGGGAGACTGCCTGGGGCCTCAAACCCATTTTGCACTCTTTTGCATTTTCAAAGGCCAGTAATGAGAAATCTGACATCTGCTTGTGCCTTTCAATCATTTGGCTTCCCTACCAAATTTCATGGCTGTAGGAGTTGTGTGTCTGAAGACATTGAATGCTAAAAATGGCCATCCGCCTTAAATGTTTTTTTAGGGGTTGAAAATGACAACATTCCCTGATTCCCAGCAAATAGCATATACATAAGATTTGAACAAAATCTAGAATGTAAACGAAAACCTCTATCTGATTTGAAGCAGAATGAGCCAGCTTTTACACATGATGATGAGTTTACTAGTCATGGGTAGTACCACTCAGCCTGTGAGAACAGTTGTATAATGTGTTGTGTGGCTCTGGAGGGAGCTTTGTCAAGTCTGAGAAAATCATTTCCGCCTGTGCTTGGAGGCTTACAGAAACCCTGCATTGTAAACTTGGGATGTCAAGTTTGAAAGGCATGGGTCAGTGAAGGTTTAATGAAAGATGCTACCAAGTTGCATTATGGGAAATTTAGGGTCCAGGGTTTTGAGAGTTTGACCCATACGAGGGACTAAAATTCAGCTCGTCTCGGGCTCTGCTGCATTAATTTTGACCATTTTTAAATCCGTCTCTTGCAAGTCCCCCAACTTTATGGAAGTGCACTGTGTGTTCCAATACTTACACTACCAAACTATTTAGTACGAAAGAAAAAGATTTAGTATTTCCCAAGTCGTAGTATGTCAAATGCAGTATGCCAAAAATACCAGGATGTCCTACTACATCCGCTCGTATTTTGAGTATGCAAGCCAGCATGCTTTTCTGGCTATTTTGACCCACAATCCTCTGCGCAGCGGATATGAGCAAGAGGGTCAAAGTTCAAGGCACAATGCTATGACGAAGTAGGATGTCCCAATTGTATGCATACTGCACGCAACAGTACGTACTTTGTAAGGGCAGCTGCAGTACGTACTAAAAGTAAGAAGAAAAATATGTGATTTGGAACGCAACAGTAATACTAAATTTGACTAAAATTACAATACTTAATTTTTTTAAAAATACAAATGGAGTGAAAACCACGACCACCCGGCTCAAACCAGCACTGTGCTGGTTAGCTGTGGAGCACAAGATACAAACAATACTGGGACCTGCTCATCAAACAATTGCTCTACAGCACTGGTTCCCAACCTGGGGGTCCCGACCCCCATTAGGGGTCACCAAAAATTCACGGGGGGGTCGCAAGGTCTTACAAATTGTTATTTTTAAAGTTTGGATTATTATTTAGGATATAAACAGGATAAGTGCACGGTGAAGACCTGAACACAATCTATATTCACGGAGCCTTCCCTTTCTGCTAAACAGCCTCGTCCTGCATTAGAAAAGTACGCACAGTGGAACAACGGTCAAACACGGAATTTGTCAAAAATAAGCCTATTAAATTTGTACGATTGTCAAAAATTCAAAGAAATGCATAATACAGAGAATTGTATTATATGTTCCTAAAAAATAACAAGAAAACTCATCTCAGATGCAATATTCAAATAATCTGCTCCAAGTTCATCCAAATCGCTCGTTCTACACAAACGTCCTGCAGTTATTGCGTTCACTATTTGGGTTAATTGTACAGTTTATCAGTTGTTCTGTACTGTTACTGTTATGCATTGAATATAATATGAAATATCCATAAAATGTGTCACTTAGTCAGGGGTTGTCAGTTTATAGAAAAGGGGTCCCTCACCAGGAAAGAACATTCCTGCCATGTGCATGTAAGCCTAGACTATGCTGAAGATCAGTAAAATCACAGAATCATTTCCTCCCCAGGTGACTTTTTTTGTTTGAGACCTTGCTTTTACTACTTTCAACAAGGGTTCAGGCATCCCTCTTTGCTGAGATTTTCACTGATGTCTTCATACAAATGAAGAAAGAAATGATGCTCTAAAAGTACTGATGTATTTACACTGTTTTAAGTGTGACCTGAATAGAAGATTACCAGCATGAATTAAAATAAGGATTAAAGGATTAAAATAAACAAAGTGATGGGTACTTATTCCAATTACAGGACTTCCTCAAATAAAACATATCTCATGAGACGATTAGTTTGTAGTTTACTGAACCTCAGTATTTCTGCCTTTTCCCTCAGATGTCAACAGTCCACAGGTTGATAACTGCTGATCCCTCGCTGGTGCACTGCTGTGACGAGGACGGATACACTCCACTGCATCGTGCAGCTTACAGCGGCCATGTTGATGTGGTTTCCGCTTTAATCGCCGCTGGGTCTAAGGTTAACGCTCGCACCAACGACGGCTGGACGCCCCTTCACAGCGCCTGCCGCTGGAGCCGCGTCGCCGTGGCGAGTTTTCTCCTGCAACATGGAGCCGAACTGAACGCCCACACCAACGGCGGGCTCACACCACTACACCTGGCCGCCTCCAACACCACCCCCTTTAGAACGGACGCTCCTCGCACGTTAGAGCTCCTCCTCTCTCAGCCACACCTGAAGCCGAAGCTCCGCAGCAGCAGCGGGGAGACGGCGAGCGAGGTGGCCTGGCGTACTGGCCCACATCACGTCCTGTTTGAGATGGTAGAAGACTGTGTCAATGTGGTACCATCTCATGAATGAAAAACACGGGTGCACGTTTTCACCCTTCTCTTGTCTTCTTGTAAGTCGAACGTATAGGAGTTAAATAAAGTGATTTCGCAGATGTTATACACACAGAATTTATGAAGTTGAGCATCGTATCAGTTGCCATTCAATACTCTAACTTGTTTATACATGAAACTGGTCATGTTGTGAGTATATACTCTGAATGTTCTTTGACTGCCTCTAAAGCTGTATTGATGTTGATGGTCATGTTCTCAAGGCACTGCACGTTTTCTGTTGAAGCATCAGAATAAATGAATGTCGTATCTCTGGAATAATGTTTTCTTGGCATCATTGATCTTGAAAATCAGATGCACTCATGTTTCTCTCTTCATGTTTAGAATAGACCATTAGTTCAGACCAGTCTGTCTGTGAGCAGATATTGCAGGTTGTTTCAGAGAATTGACTAGAAGCTGTTGTGTGGTAGAAACTCTAATGCTGAGTGCAAGTTTTCAGGACTTATTTTAAATAAAATAGCTTTTTAAATGCAGAAATCCAAAGAGCTAAAGGGGAGTAATCATTGTAGAGTATTTTCTTTGTTTATATAGTTATACTTAAACTAACAACCTCTTTTAAACTAGACCTGCTCAAGGTTGCTTTCACAGGCATCGCTTTCTGTATTTAGCACCTAATTTGTAACCTCTGTAAAGACTAAAACGACCCTTTGAATGTCTCTTGTTTAATCTAATGAGGCACTTGAGCAAAGGTTGCGCAACACATGCAGCAGCTACACACCTCGACAGTGACTTCTTTGCTTGAGGGAATGTTTTACTATTAACAATAAATTAAAATTCTTAAAATAATTAAACTGATAAGCAGCAAATTCTACCATTTATGAAGCTGGAATAATTAAATGTATTTGCATGAAAAATGATTATCAAAATAGTTGCCAATTAATTTTCTGTCAATCGACTAATGAAAGCAGCAGTGGGTAGAATTGGAGCAAATATGATTAAAAAAAAAAGTTATTTTTATAAAACGTCACTATATCCTGACAGTAGTGCATGAGACAGGTAATCTGAAAAAAATCATGTGCCTCTGTGTCCTCCGGTGCTCCTAACGGCATCTGCAAGATTTCAGAGACTGGAGGAAAACAACCAATCAGAGCTGATCTGGAGCCTGTCGTCTCTGAGCAGCTGTCAATCTCTTGCAAACTCCGATCAAACGGTCAAACTAGGCAGCGCTGATCAAATATGAATCAATATTCTGTTACTGTAATGCCTATTTCTCACCTCAAATGTTTTCAGAAACATCTTGTAGTGTACTGTTTAGCTGTAAAATGAGAAAGTTTGTGACCCGGCAGCCATGTTGAGATCAGTTGAGGAAATACCAAGCACCGCCCACCAGATGGAGCACAGCCAATAGGAACGCTCTCTCTCTGAAATGACCTGTGATTGGCCAAAAGTCTCCCTTCACAGGCTAGATTTTTTAAAGCCTGAAAACAGAGCCATGAGGAGGTGCAGAAGTCTAGTTTTCTCTCAGAACACTTGAATCACAATATGCTGAAAGGTTATTATGGAATTTTTGCCCAATGATGCCAAAAACATTCTGCCTACTGCAGGTTTAATCGACTAATCGTTTCAGCTGTACTTGTATATACTGTTGAGTAATTACATTTATAACAAAACATTCAATAAGCGCTTTCTATTTTTTGTGTGCAAAAATCTTAATTTGTAAAGTAACTAGTAGCTAAAGCTGTCAAATAATTGTATTGATGTAAAATGTACAATATTTCCCTCTGAGATGTAGTAGAGTAGCAGTAGAAAGTAACATGAAAGTCTCAAATACAAGTACAAATACCTCAAATCCAGTGGTGTGGTTGCAGATTGCAACCAACTGAGTACCCCTCCGCTCACTCCTCCCTTTCCAAGACTGTGGTAATGTGAGCTGGCGAGTGCAAAACCGTGGTAACGCTGTTCCCCTTGCTCAGAGGCCATCCTTACCATAATAACACTACTTTAGGAGCAACGGATGTCAGACGGGCTCACGTTACCGCAGTTTCACAAGCGTATCGGAGAATTACGGTGGCCTTCAGGTAACGTAAAAACGCTAAAGGCTCTCTCTAGAGCCAGTGTTTGGTTTGTCCGTTCTGGGCTACTGTAGAAACCCGGCGGAGCAACATGGCGGACGACGTGAAGAGGACCCACTCCCTATGTAGATATGAAGGGTTCAGGAATCGTAGACTTCAGTAGGAACAGCGTGGCCCACGCCCCTCTCCACATCAACGGGAACTGTGTGGAGAGGGTGTCATCTTTTAAATTCTAATTCTAACTAAAATATTAATACACTGAATGTGAAATAACATCTACTTTACCTATCCTAATTCTCAAGTGCAATACCTCGTTTATATTTATTTACTTATTACTCTACCTCACCTGTTTTATTCCTGTTTTTATTTGCTTTATAGCTATATGTGTTTTTACCTGTTATATGTTTTACCTGCCTTGTCTTGTCAAGTATCTGTTTTTTAAAGCACTGACCAGGAGTGGCAACTGTGAATCTCGTATTTAATACTATGACAATAAAGCTTTCTATTCTATTCTATTCTCTATTCATTCTAAGCTAACGAAAACACAACAATTCTTAGTTTCAGGTGATTATACACTAATGAAATCATAGTTATGAATATTATATTCAATTTCTTTTAATATATACCCCAAAATGTTACACACTATTCATTTAAGTACAGTACTTGAGTAAACGTACTTAATTACTTTCCATCACTGGACTTTTATGGCCCATAGAAGATCTGACTGGGCTTGAAATGTTGTCTATTTAAATATATCATTTTGTGGATTGGAGTCGGTGTGCAGGCGTTACTCAGATAAACAGGTTACTATGGCATTTTTCTCCTGACTCACAAAACCTTATGAGAACATTTTGATGTCAACAGAGATATGGTGATGACCAGTGTTTGAGATCATCATGTCTTTCCCTGTAATTGCAGAGTGCCTACGCCTACAATGTTCTGCTTAGTCAGAGAGATGGGCACAGAAATATGCTGTTAATTTATGTAGTCATACCAAGTCATCTCTGGTGAAAGAGCTCCGGGTACTCTGACAAAACACTGAATTTACAAGCTAAACAAGACAAAACTATGCCAACCAACACACAGAGGCGGCCATCCGTGGCCAAATGACAGCACAACTGCTAGTTCCTTCCTATGTCCAGACACCTTGATCTCAATAGGTGATTCTTCACTCATGGCGTGTCTATTGTTGGACTCACACTTGTGCAAAAGAGGGCAACACAAGCATTGTTTTGTACAGTACCTACTGTCATCAATCACTTGTACACAGTCACAAGTCACTGCAGCCTATACATGAATATACTGTATATATCCAAACTAAAAGGCAAAGATAGCATCCTGTATTTTGAATGTTTTTTAAGTAAGTCTTTCCCAGAGGCATGGTATTTGAGCAACTGTGACTCCTGTAAAATCAAAATGAATCTTTAAGTAAATCCCAAGCCGGAAAGATTGAGGAATTGATACCAGCCAGCGGTGTCTACCAGCAACTAATACTAATGATAGTGCAAGTATGCAATAAGAACTTCAGAAAACGAAAGACTTCTTTAGGAAATGGAAAAAGTAAAGGTCAGACTCAACGATCTATCCTCATAATCCTCATCATCTTTTATCAAGTAAAAATACTGCTTTGTAAAAATACTCTGTTACAATAACAGTCCTGCATTCAAGATTTCATTAAAGTAAAAGTACAAAAGTATTAACAGCAAAAAAGAAAAAGTATTTGTTGTGCATAATGGTCCCCTTCAGAAAGTTATATTATTGGAATATTGTTACTGATGATTTAACACATAGCATTTTAATGTTACAGCTGGTGGAAGTGGAACACATTTTAAGTACTTTATATACTTCTGGATAGTTTGGTCTGTAGTACAGTATCATAATTTATAAATTTATCATGTTTTGTTTGTAAAATCTTAATCTGTAAAGTAATTAGTAACTAACAGTCAGATAAATGTAGTGAAGTAAAAAGTACAATATTTCCCTCTGAGATCTGGTATAGTAGTAAGTAGCATAAAATTGAAAGACTCAGGTAAAGTAAAAGTACATCAAAATTGTACTTGAGTAAATGTACTTAGTAACTTTCCACCACTGACCTGCAGCGAGTCTCTTCCCAGAAAAAGTCGGTATTTACTCGTTGTACTGTCTTAGAACATTGTCTCCATTTCCCTAAAATTTTGGATGACTGGCGACATACAGAATAGATTATTCATTTTGGGATCAATTTCAACCTTGACTATGGAGTTTTCATCTATTGGTAATTAAATGAGCAGTTACATCTTCTAACATCTAGTGTAATGTGATAAGAGTAGCTGCAGAAAGTTTATTTGGATCACAAATAGATTCATATATATTTATTTCTCAGATGATTCAGTAGCTCCATGTGATGAGTGTGATGACGACAACATCCAGTCTTGACCCCTTTCAGACATCAGAGCTTCCACTCCTCTTGCATCTCCAGCTCCTTGAAAACAGTCTTTTCTACTTTTTAGTTCTCGGTCCACAATCCAGGTACACTGACAGAAGTCCACGGACAAGTATTCTCTGAATAACATATGCAAGCTTCAAATAAAATGCAAGGGCAACTGACTCTGTCCTTTCCTTGAGCTAATTCATAAACATTTTTCATCTGAACATGACTAATAGCTGTCACAACATTGCCTGGGTCCAGACATTTGAATCTGCCCACTCCACCGAGCGGAGTTAATAATTCTGTCTGATGTCAGGCAAGTGACAACCTGATTACATGTCTTAGTACAAGTTGTACATCTGGACTATGAATTTAGCAAAATGCTGTTTCTGCTGGTCAACAGGCTAAAAGAGGGCATCTTGTAGTGTCACTTGGAGGACTTGTTGATCCAGTAAAAGCATCAAGCAAACTATTTCAAACTGTCAGATCTCTAACTGCACAGGCACGATCAACCCTTGATGTGAGGACAACCAATAAAGCTGCAACATGTGAATTTGATGAGGCAATGATAAGGTATGTTTATGTAATTATTTAATTTGGAGGGGAAATGGTTGCTGAATGGTTTAACATTTAATCAGTGAGGCAGCTGGTGGATCTGAGCCAAAACACTCACCCATTACAAATGAATATTAACTCTTAATCACATCCTTCTATTTGCACGGCTCGACTCAACTCACTTGAAACAATTTTCCATTGGCAAAAGTTGTGGATAGTACCTGGTACTTTTTTTGGTACCACCTCGGTCGAGGTTCCAAGCGAGCTGAGCCGATACTAGAAGGTGGAGTTAAAACACTGCAGACCACTGATTGGTCAGAGAGAATCAACACTAGCGTGGCACGAGACATCCTGCACAAACCTGCCTTTTCTAAATAGCCAAGCTACCGTCAATAGCGACCGCAAATTTTTTTCATTCACTCAACCCAGATTTTTTTTTAAAATGGCAGACCTCAAAACCACGGCGTGATGAATTGACTAAGTGCAGACGTTCCTCTGTTTGGTTGCCAATGAAAGGAGTCGCATTGAAGATCACAGCAGTTTCACACGGCGTCGCTATGACGGTCAGCTAAAGGCCCTGACACACCAAGCCGACGGTCAGCCGTCGGACAGTTTGGGGCCGTCGGTGAGCGTCTGTCGGCCTAGTTTTTTCGGTGTGTCCCGCAACATCGACTCTAGTCTGACTGTGTCGCAGTTTTTTTTGGCCGATTCAGCATGTTGAATCTGTGGCGGAGCTCATCGGTGAGAGAAATCACTCTGATTAGCTGTTCAGCTTAAACGAATCAGTGCATGAGAAGCGAAACGGACGTGAGGAAATCAAGCAAACGAGTAAAGTCAGGAGGAAAAACACAGAAGGCTCTTCTCATTTTTCATCTTCATCTCATCTGATCATTCCAGTAAACGGATATATTCACAGCCATCTGGAATGAAGCTAAGTGATGAGTGAGAGTGATGTGAAAATGTCCTCGGTCTTCCGGTTTCCCCTTTTACATGACAAATACAGACTACCGCCGCCTGCTTGTGTGGAGAGTTATTTCATCTCACGCAGGCGCAGAACGTACGTGGCCTTTGGTTGCAGTCTTTGCGTTGTGTCCGAGTGCAACGTTTTGGCCAACACCAAGGGGACATGAGGCGACGCAGCTGGTGGCCTTCATCGCCGCCAGTTCTTTAACGTCAAGTTTGTGTGTCTGGGCCTTAAGAGTCCCACCTACATTGGCGGGGTACTATCTGCAATGGAAAACGAAATAGAGAAAAGGACCTGGTACTAGGGTTTTTTTTTTAACCAATAACCGACCCTCGTTAACCGATTATTAACAGTTAACCGACAAGATTATTGTGTTTCATGCAGTGGTGCTATTTTTAGTGCCTAACAAGCCGCCGGCTGCAACGAAAAGCCGATGCACAATCAAGTTAAATCCATCATTTATCGCCATCTGCAGTGTATGCACAAAACAGACAACTGAGTCCCCAGTTCACCAGACAGGGAGAGTTACCGTAGCAGCCACGATGCTGTGTGTATTGTCCCAGTAAGTCTCCACCACATCATTTAGCTGAGAGGTTGTCAGCTCTTTGTCTGCCTACCTTACTCAGTGAGCACGGCGTAACTTTAGCGAGTGTCCGGTCGAGAGACAGAGTGTCTGTGTGTGTGTGTGTGTGTGTGTGTGAGTGTCGACGATGTACTCTTGTCATCCCGGCGTAACGTTAGCGAGTGTCTGACAGACCGTGTGTGTGTGTGGCGGCGGTGAGTGTGGGGTTGTCGGTGGCGTTATAGCCGTGAACGTAGCTGTAGCAGTGTGTGTACAATTTATTTGTCGGTGAATAAACGCTACAACTCCTAAGACCCAAGCCAAGCTCCCGTGTCTTGTCAGCCGCCTGCTGACTAAAGTGAAGGAGTTAGCGCTGGCGTTAGCAACAACACTGGCTCAGACTCTCTTAAGGTGGGCTGTTAAGGTGGACCTTATTATTTAATCTTTAGTATTTATTTTGACCGTTTAACCGATAGCATTTATCGGTTAAAATTCCTAATCTCGGTTAACGGTTAAACGGTTAATTATTAACATCCCTACCTGGTACCAAAAGTGAGTTGAGCCGAAACTTATTCTTTGTCACTCTGTGCACATACAAACATTATTTGTATTTGTATTTTCAAAACATAGCTTTCTTCTTGGCGTGCAATTTGCTCAGGTCAATAACTGTAGACAAGTGATGGCATAAATGTCCTCATTCTTCAGAGTAGTCTTTGTTGTTATTGAGCTAATTAAAAAAAATCAAGGGCCTTCACAATGTAATCACTCAAAGTGTCGAGACAGCATACATCGTATTACAGTCCTCATTGAAATTGGCTAAATGTGTTTTTTTCTAAAAAACAGTTGACAAAGGAATGACAGAAGAAAGAATCATGTGTTCTCTTATCATTCTGTTCACAGCAAAGTCACAGAGCCACAATTTACTGCGGTCATAGATGCATCTGATAATCGCTGCCATCTTTTAGAGTGAATATGTGTATGTGTGATGGAAGACGCTGAGGTTTTATTTCTCCTTTTTTATGTGGCTGGACTTGTACAAACTTTTTCATTTACAAGACGAGGATAAAAGTTCATATTTTTTGCATCTCTGATGTACAGCTCCCTCCGCAAAAGTTTATACCCCCAAAAATTACAATGCCAAGTAGATTTGTGAACTCATTAGAGCTTTAAGACTCAGCAACACCCCTACGAATATAAAATATATCAGTCCCTCCAGGAATCTGCGATCGCAACAATTCACTCAAATTCAACCAGACCCTGTGAATTTTGCACGACATTGCAATTTTGTCCAATCACCGCAACTTTTCTGCATATTATATATCGGTCATATTTCCGATTTGTTGTCGTTCACATTTGCACACGTGTGCCGCCGCCTCTAGTTAGTTAACATCAGCACACAGCAACACAGACAGTAACGTCACAGCCACACACACACACAACATGTTGTCGGTGTGGAAGTTCTTCAGCGTGAGTAAAGGAGACATAAAGCTCGCAATAACTGCAATATAAGCCACGGAGGAACAACCATAATGCTAAGCTACTCTAATTGCCTTCTGCTTCATACTTAACACACAAACATTGAAGTGGTATCAATCTTCTTACCAAACCCAAAATGTCACACTATTCCTTCCTCCATAAGAATTAGCAACAAGCTAGAAAAGCTGTTTTTGCTCTGGTAATGAGAAAACATCACATTATTTCACCTGTTATTTGATTAGGTTATTCTAGCACTTATACATTTGCAAAAGGAAAGGGCAAACAGGAAAAATAATTAATGTCATTGGTAGCTTCAAGGCATTTTCTCTAATCAACATATGAACTGGGAATAGATAAAAATCAAAGATCTATAGGTCAAACAAGCACAGGCATATTGAAAGCAACTTTAGTGATTGACGTATCTGGGATGATGACAGGGAGACACATTTCACCATGAAAAGTAAAACACAATGTTTCAGAGCTGAGATATAATTGTTCAGGTGGATAGCTCTGGGTAGTTCACAGCTAGGAATCTATTTAATTTAGCAATTACATTTTTACAGACTACATAATTGGCTGGTAGTTGAATAGGCAAAAGGGAGAATGAAGTCTGTGTTTGAATGCAAATTTCAAAGTAAGATGAGGACAAAGAGTTAAGCAAAGCAACGGTCTGCTATAAAGAAATAACAAACCAATCAGAATCAAGTATTCAACAAAGTCATGTAATAAATATATATATAAAATATATTAAAAGAAATTCAAATGAACTCGTTTATCAGCTGCAATATTACAGTGATGTACACATTAATGCATCCAGAATCATAATGCAATAATATTCTGAAATAGGCCATTCTGCGTAATGAGTACTTTTACTTTTGCTACATTAAAGCAGCAGTGGGGAGAATATGATTAAAAAAAAGTTATTTTGCTGGCAGTGTTGGTTGCACTACGATTGGTGGAAAAAAACTAGATAAGATACAGTATTGATATACTCAGACTCATCCCCAAACAGCCGTCAAGATGTACAATATGAACTCCTTGAGTCAGTCAGAAAGAATAGCAAATCAGGGAGTACAGGTAACATTTATGTGGGTTAGCGTATGTAGGGGTGAGGGGTAATGAGAGGGTGGATGAGTTGGCAAAGAGGGCTTTAAAGCTGCAGTGTGTAGAAATGGAGCAAATATGATTAAAAAAGTTATTTTTATAAAACGGTCACTATATCCTGACAGAAGTGCATGAGACAGGTAATCTGAAAAAAATCATGTACCTCTGTGTCCTCCGGTGCTCCTAATGGCATCTGCAAGATTTCACAGACCGGAGGAAAACAACCAATCAGAGCCGATCTGGAGCCTGCCGTCTCTGAGCAGCTGTCAATCACTCGCCAACTCCGATCAAACGGTCAAACTAGGCAGCGCTGATCAAATATGAATCAATATTCTGCTACTGTAATGCCTATTTCTCGCCTCAAATGTTTTCAGAAACATCTTGTAGTGTACTGTTTAGCTGTAAAATGAGAAAGTTTGTGACCTGGCAGCCATGTTGAGATAAGTTGAGGAAATACCAAGCACCACCCACTAGCCGGAGCACAGCCAATAGGAACGCCCAATAGGAACGCCCAATAGGAACGCTCAATAGGAACGCTCTCTCTCTCTCTCTCTCTCTCTCTGAAATGACCTGTGATTGGCCAAAGTCTCCTGTCACGGGCTAGATTTTTTAAAGCCTGAAAACAGAGCCATGAGGAGGTGCAGAAGTCTAGTTTTCTCTCAGAACACTTGAGTTACAATATGCTGAAATGTTATTATGGAATCTTTGCCCAATGATGCCCAAAAAAATTATGCCTACTGAAGCTTTAAGTAAAATATCTGAGTATTGTTCCACCACTGCTTAGATCATGTGACTCCACCTATCCTGCTGTCTTTGAACATGTAAGTTATATTTTGTGTTGATGCCTTTTCATTGTGCAGAAGCTAAATGTGGAATAAATATTGTTTATAAGTTCAAAATGCATTTAAAAGGAATATAAGAACCATATAACAGTGCACACTGGGCTCGACAATTCAAAATATCAATGTATGTTTGCACAGCGATGCTAAATCAAAATTCAGCCCATTTCTTTACAGACTTTCTTACTTTCATTTCATGAAATGATGTCTGCCCTTTCTATAAAGGGAAATTAATTTTCTCAGGAATGAGGAGAGTTCATTAAATGTGTATAAAAAAACATATGAGACACAATGCTGCACTTCAGACCCTGTTTACACAGAAGTCTTACTCCTCCAGCCTATGAGTCACCGAGCCGTGACTCAGTCATCTCATATGAAGAATGCGAACAAGTTCAATTACCGTTCGACATACAGTATGTCATTTTGTACGTGTGTTATAATCTAACACTTTGATATCAGTGTGCAAAGAAATTGCTTTGGAATGGATAGATAATGTGCCCATGTGTAACATGATCACATTAAATAAGGGTTCGGATAACACACGGAAGATTTTCAAGTAGGAAAGCAGAGTATGAGATGAGAGTATGAGATGGGTTTACCTAAAAAAAAAAACACTGTTCTCTGAGTGTAATTTGCACTGCATTCAGACACGTTACACAACAGTACATATGTATCAGTGTTTTCATCTCTTGTTTTATCTAAAGAAAAGAAAATCATCGGTGTGACCATAGAAATAAAATAGGAGTAGAAGGGTCATTGAACTGTTTGCTGTGGTAATTTGATTAGTACAAAAGTAAGTGGCCATTGTTGTTAGTTGTTATGATGACAACAGAACACGTCAGTGGGGCCGTAAAGTGTGGTCGCAGGGGGACAGCTCGTTATTCCGACAGCCCGTTATTCCGACAGCCCAATAGTCCGAAAAATAAACCGTTGGACCGAAAGCCCTTTAGTCCGACAGCCCGTTATTGCGAAAACAAACACCCATTGTTCTGAAGTACCGTTGTTCCGAAAATACATACTCTGGCATACTTCTATGCAGCATTGATATTAGTGAGGGCTATACTCAATATTACTCAATAATAAAATATCCTCCTTAATATTACTTTAGGCCCTCTGGCTACGGACGTATTGAAAGCCCTTCCCTCCCTTCACAATATGCCACGGCATTAATTCAGCACCGCCAGCTCTGACAGCCACATATTCTCTATCAACCGTCAGTCGCCTCTCAGCCTTCACTCAGTAAGAGAAACAGATCTCAGTCAGATATACAGCTGCAAGAAAAATATTTTTTTTCTCTCATGGCAGGTTGTGTCGGAGTAAAAAACATTGCCGGCGTTGCGTTTTTACGCGTGGAGTATCCTGCTGCGCACCCGGTAATGCTTCTCCCTGTGAATTTTATTTTACATTTTTTTCCCTGGAGCCTCATTTTACGTCGTCGGGCCCGAGAGCTTGAGCCCCGGTAAGCCCATGCATTAAGTCGGCGGTGCAGGGAGTGTGTTTTCGGAACAATGGGTATTTGTTTTTGGAATAACATGCTGTCGGACTAATGGGCTTTCGGTCCAATGGTGCATTGTTCGGACTATTGAGCTGTCGGAACAATCGCATGGCATCGGTAGCAGCGCAGCTCGCCACGAAGAGATTGGACGCAGCTCCCGGAGGCCAGTCTCCCTCAAAATTTCGTTCCCATACACTTTAACTGGATGACGAAAATACGTTTTGAGGGAAACGTATTTTCTCCAGATTACGGTCACAGTTTTAAGCAGTTCTAAACATGTGATTAACGTAAATTGAAACAAAACAAAACAAAAATGCAACAAAACTACTGGGTTAGGTTTGATAAAAAAAACATCATGGTTTGGCTTTAAATTACTACGTTCTACACGGGGCACGAACAATGGTCTCAAGGGGGAAAGTCCGGTGCTTGTTGCTAGCTAGCTTGCTAATAGGGAATGGGAATCGCGGAGCATTCTGGGGCGCGCCACCATTTTTGTAGGGTAGCGTACGGAGCTACGGTAGACTATCACTATATGTCACCGGACTATATATCTGTCAATCGTTCATCATCAGAAATGTATAAAGTATGTGCGAAAGACATATGCTCATATTAAGAGAAGCTGACAGATGAAGCATATATTCTGGGCTCACTTATATTAGAGTGCGTCTCTGAGCAGCTGTCAATCACTCGCCAACTCCGATCAAACGGTCAAACTAGGCAGCGCTGATCAAATATGAATCAATATTCTGCTACTGTAATGCCTATTTCTCGCCTCAAATGTTTTCAGAAACATCTTGTAGTGTACTGTTTAGCTGTAAAATGAGAAAGTTTGTGACCTGGCAGCCATGTTGAGATAAGTTGAGGAAATACCAAGCACCGCCCACTAGCCGGAGCACAGCCAATAGGAACGCCCAATAGGAACGCCCAATAGGAACGCCCAATAGGAACGCCCAATAGGAACGCTCAATAGGAACGCTCTCTCTCTCTCTCTCTCTCTCTCTGAAATGACCTGTGATTGGCCAAAGTCTCCTGTCACGGGCTAGATTTTTTAAAGCCTGAAAACAGAGCCATGAGGAGGTGCAGAAGTCTAGTTTTCTCTCAGAACACTTGAGTTACAATATGCTGAAATGTTATTATGGAATCTTTGCCCAATGATGCCCAAAAAAATTATGCCTACTGAAGCTTTAAGTAAAATATCTGAGTATTGTTCCACCACTGCTTAGATCATGTGACTCCACCTATCCTGCTGTCTTTGAACATGTAAGTTATATTTTGTGTTGATGCCTTTTCATTGTGCAGAAGCTAAATGTGGAATAAATATTGTTTATAAGTTCAAAATGCATTTAAAAGGAATATAAGAACCATATAACAGTGCACACTGGGCTCGACAATTCAAAATATCAATGTATGTTTGCACAGCGATGCTAAATCAAAATTCAGCCCATTTCTTTACAGACTTTCTTACTTTCATTTCATGAAATGATGTCTGCCCTTTCTATAAAGGGAAATTAATTTTCTCAGGAATGAGGAGAGTTCATTAAATGTGTATAAAAAAACATGAGACACAATGCTGCACTTCAGACCCTGTTTACACAGAAGTCTTACTCCTCCAGCCTATGAGTCACCGAGCCGTGACTCAGTCATCTCATATGAAGAATGCGAACAAGTTCAATTACCGTTCGACATACAGTATGTCATTTTGTACGTGTGTTATAATCTAACACTTTGATATCAGTGTGCAAAGAAATTGCTTTGGAATGGATAGATAATGTGCCCATGTGTAACATGATCACATTAAATAAGGGTTCGGATAACACACGGAAGATTTTCAAGTAGGAAAGCAGAGTATGAGATGAGAGTATGAGATGGGTTTACCTAAAAAAAAAAACACTGTTCTCTGAGTGTAATTTGCACTGCATTCAGACACGTTACACAACAGTACATATGTATCAGTGTTTTCATCTCTTGTTTTATCTAAAGAAAAGAAAATCATCGGTGTGACCATAGAAATAAAATAGGAGTAGAAGGGTCATTGAACTGTTTGCTGTGGTAATTTGATTAGTACAAAAGTAAGTGGCCATTGTTGTTAGTTGTTATGATGACAACAGAACACGTCAGTGGGGCCGTAAAGTGTGGTCGCAGGGGGACAGCTCGTTATTCCGACAGCCCGTTATTCCGACAGCCCAATAGTCCGAAAAATGCACCGTTGGACCGAAAGCCCTTTAGTCCGACAGCCCGTTATTGCGAAAACAAACCCCCATTGTTCTGAAGTACCGTTGTTCCGAAAATACATACTCTGGCATACTTCTATGCAGCATTGATATTAGTGAGGGCTATACTCAATATTACTCAATAATAAAATATCCTCCTTAATATTACTTTAGGCCCTCTGGCTACGGACGTATTGAAAGCCCTTCCCTCCCTTCACAATATGACACGGCATTAATTCAGCACCGCCAGCTCTGACAGCCACATATTCTCTATCAACCGTCAGTCGCCTCTCACCCTTCACTCAGTAAGAGAAACAGATCTCAGTCAGATATACAGCTGCAAGAAAAATATTTTTTTTCTCTCCTGGCAGGTTGTGTCGGAGTAAAAAACATTGCCGGCGTTGCGTCTTTACGCGTGGAGTATCCTGCTGCGCACCCGGTAATGCTTCTCCCTGTGAATTTTATTTTACATTTTTTCCCCTGGAGCCTCATTTTACGTCGTCGGGCCCGAGAGCTTGAGCCCCGGTAAGCCCATGCATTAAGTCGGCGGTGCAGGGAGTGTGTTTTCGGAACAATGGGTATTTGTTTTTGGAATAACATGCTGTCGGACTAATGGGCTTTCGGTCCAATGGTGCATTGTTCGGACTATTGAGCTGTCGGAACAATCGCATGGCATCGGTAGCAGCGCAGCTCGCCACGAAGAGATTGGACGCAGCTCCCGGAGGCCAGTCTCCCTCAAAATTTCGTTACCATACACTTTAACTGGATGACGAAAATACGTTTTGAGGGAAACGTATTTTCTCCAGATTACGGTCACAGTTTTAAGCAGTTCTAAACATGTGATTAACGTAAATTGAAACAAAACAAAACAAAAATGCAACAAAACTACTGGGTTAGGTTTGATAAAAAAAACATCATGGTTTGGCTTAAAATTACTACGTTCTACACGGGGCACGAACAATGGTCTCAAGGGGGAAAGTCCGGTGCTTGTTGCTAGCTAGCTTACTAATAGGGAATGGGAATCGCGGAGCATTCTGGGGCGCGCCACCATTTTTGTAGGGTAGCGTACGGAGCTACGGTAGACTATCACTATATGTCACCGGACTATATATCTGTCAATCGTTCATCATCAGAAATGTATAAAGTATGTGCGAAAGACATATGCTCATATTAAGAGAAGCTGACAGATGCAAAGGGGCAATATATTCCTTTGTGATGTTACTACTCCACTGCTTGTTTAGTCATTACTGCAAAACTTCACCTCAGTGAGTCAGCGACTTGCCGCAAGTCGGTTTAGTTTATACGGAAATCAGCCCACTACAAGGGTCGCCATGGCAACGGTAAACATAAAAATGGCCACCGCTCTGACCATCCTGCTACGTTGATTTGAATGTAAATGTCCGTTCTAGTCCTATATTCTATTTCTATGTGTGTGACTTTGCATCTCTCACTGCTGCCAAACAACCTCTTAAATCTATCCTCTGGCAATTCATACCAGGGATTACAAAATTATAATTTTCACAATTGCACATGTTGCTGTATACAGTCAGCAGACTTGTCTGCTTAGACAAGTTACGAAAACATTGTCACTGACGCATGCACAGCACACCTTGTGGGACTGCTCAATCATAAAAGTAATTTCTAAAATGACAACAAATGCAGCTATTCAATCAAAATTCTCTGGTGGTTTTAATCAGAAAAGGCAAGTTTTATAATGTAGAACTTGTCATTACACAGTTGACAATTATTGTTTTGTTTTCCAGTATGAAGTGAAATCATAAAAAGTGTGTCTGATCATCTCGGGGGAGCGAGCCAGCGATACAGATAAACAGTAATTAAATGTGGGGAGAAAAGGATGAAAATGTCTCGTTAATCAACTACCAAACGTCAATTGACAAGAGAAAAGCTTGCGAGTAAACACATTTTCTTAAAGGTACAGTGTGTATGATTTGGCGGCTTCTAGTGGTGTGGTTGCAGATTGCAACCAACCGAGTTCCCCACCGCTCACTCCTCCCTTCCCAAGGCTGTGGTAACGTGAGCCGCTGAGTGTAAAACAGTGGTAACGCCGTTCACCTCTCTCAAAGGCCATCCTTACCATAATAACACTACTTTAAGAGCAACAGAAGTCAGACGGCGGCTGGCGGTACCACGGTTTTGCACTCTGCAGCTCACGTTACCGCAGTTTCACAAACATGTTGGAGAACTGCGGTGGCCTTCAGGTAACGTAGCAACATCCCCACATTAAAACTGTCATTGCAGACATAGGACATTAGCACAAAGCATTGCTGTAGACTTGAGAGTCTGCAGCCACTGAGGCTGAGTGTGACACTGTCATATTTCTTTAAATTTGCTGTTAAGTCTATAAGAGACCCATTTATACCATCCCTGGAACATTTGATTTATAGATGTATAGTACATGCAGTGAAATCATCTTTGAAAGCTAAGAAGTATTTGTCACATGCTTTGACACGAGCTCGGTGCCCGACTGAGGTTTCAGAGGTTTCATCCTTTATTCACTCACTTCTGTCTGTCAGGTAAATGAAAAATCAGATTCTGTTAAGACTTTAGTTAAAGCCAGAGTTCCTGCTCCTCACCTTTGACCCCAAATAAAGACTTAATCTTTATTTAATTTGGATCCCTAGTCGCTGCTGCATCCTCGAGGTTACTGTATGGTATTGTGGTGAATATATAACGGTAAATTGCCTGCATTTATATTTAATTATTTGTCAAGTTTGACGTGAGAGCAGTGACAATGGCCTTACAATGCTTCACATCCACCCACACATGTGTATTCATACACCCATGAATTGTGCATCTTGAGATGTTTTGGGGGTTAGTGTCTTGCTCAAGGACACTTTGACAAGCTGTAAAGAGGTCAACAAACCGAGTGAAAACACTTTTCAGCGCGATGATGCATGAAGTCCTGGGTTAAATGTCAAGTTTTTTAAAAGGCTCAGTCTGATTTGTTTGCAGCTATACAGTCCCGCCTTTAGTGGGTAAATATCAACCAACACCTTCTTTGTCTATCTAAATTAAGATGTTTGATTATGAGATGATGGTTCATTTTGTCCCTTTACTGCCATCTTCTGGACCAAAGGAAAAGTAGCAGCATGTCCTTTAATTTTCTAAATTATTTAAAAAGTCATAGTATAGTATTCCTTAAAAAAAAAAATCATGATATAGTATGTCATTGAAAAAGTCGTAGTATACTGTGCCATAAAAGTCATAGTATGCTTAAAAAAAATATCATTCAAATTCATAGCATAGTATGCCATAACAGAGTCGTAATAAATATTACAGTATAATATAAAAAAATAATGCCACTATTCATCATATACACTGATCTTAATTAATGCATATTTTAATAAGTTTGCCTGCCTGATTTTTGAACATGTAGTGAATTATGTAAAGGAGAATTAGGCTTCTAGTGTGTTTTAGCCCACACAGTCTGTAAATAGATATTAATATTTAAAACCACCAACTTTTTTATTTAAGAATCATGAGAATCATATTTATTATTTTATTAATTATTTATTTTATTGACACCTTCATTGTAAGGTTTATCAAGACTTGCCACAATGATGGTTAATGTATTGGTAAACTAGAAACTTCAATCTACTCTTATTCAACGAAAATAAACAAGGTTATTTAAAAGGCGGGACATGTCTTTAAGCCCATGTTGTATCTGGCCCATGTATTAGTTTTAAATCATATCAAATTTATATTCTAAACTCTAAAATAACAAATCATGTGAATCTACTAAATCAACTCAACTTCTAAAAGCGCAACGTAAATAAAGATGATTCATTAATTTGTTCATTCATTAAGCCCATAAACATCTGTGTGGCGTATATGGAAAATGTGGCGCTTTCAGTGGACTTTTTAATGTTTACTGCACAATCGTCAAGTTGCTGCCACCGGGGTTTCCTGAAGTAGTTCGTCTAATGAGGATGCCTCCTGTCTGTGCAATCAATGCAATTCTTAATGTGTTTTGTCATCAATTATTTTGCTAATATTTGCCAAACACTGAAGACGACTCTCCGCTCTCTACTCAGCTCTCTACCTCTCAGCTGGGTGCCTCACACACACATACATATAAAGAGCTTGCGGGGGCGGTACTGATACTCTTATTGTTCATTAAGGAGCCAATAACTTCATTTCCACCACTACCACAATGTCTGACTGAATATAGGGCATCATCGGGCTTTAAGTTAAACTGTACTAAAAGCGAGACACTGCCATTTAATGTGCACGATACCCACAGCAGTCAAATCCCCTCAACTTTAAAATGGTCTCCCAATGGATTTAAGTAACTAGGAATCTAGGTCAGGAAATCATTCGATAAAATATACACAGAAAATTACATTAAACTATTAGATAAACCAAACTGGATCTTAAAAGATGGCTGGACTTACTAGTGCCCTTAATTGGAAGAATAAACACAATAAAGATGAAAATCTTACCTAAATTCATATATTTCTTCCACTGCATTCCTTTTAAAGTAATATTTTTAAAGACCTAAACAAGACATTGACATCCTTTTTGTGGCGCAAGAAACATTCATGAGTCAAACTTACTACGCTACAGAGCCCATATATGCAAAAGGTGGTTTAAATCTCCCCAATTTAAAAAA
Source organism: Sebastolobus alascanus (assembly GCA_916701645.2). NCBI lineage: Eukaryota > Metazoa > Chordata > Actinopteri > Perciformes > Sebastidae > Sebastolobus > Sebastolobus alascanus. Next base: position 119,879 of record CAKAOJ020000046.1, read on the forward strand.
AAAATTATCTTGCATCACAGTTTAGACCCATATGGACATTCAGAAGAAAATTAACGCAGATGGATATCATCGAAAAACAAGTATTGCAAACAACTCCGCTGAATGTAGTTCTCTTTTGGGATAATAAAAACAAACTAAGTACAATTACAAAGAACATAGGGGTTGGAATCACCAGATACGATATTATCACGATACTTAAGCCTAGATACGGTTGATTACGATTATGCAGTTTGTCAACATCTGTTTTATCTAATAAGATACAGTTTTCACTCAGTTCATACACATATCTTGAGGTCAGAGGTCAAGGGACCCATTTGAAAATGGCCATGCCAGTTTTTCCTCGCCAAAATTTAGCGTAATTTTGGAGCGTTATTTAGCGTTCTTCCCGACAAGCTAACATGACATGGTTGGTACCAAATGATTCCTTTTCTAGTTTCACTCTAGCTTTAAGACTGAGCCCGCTACAACCTAGAATAGCGTCGGATTGTGAAGAGGTTGATAGTTTATATAATAAAATATCATCTGTGTATAAATACAATATTGCCACGCAAAATATCACGATACTATGCTGTATCGATTTTTTCCCTCACCCCTACCTAGAACCCAATAATACAAAACACCTTTGTCGGGGGCCCATCTCATTCTTGGATCTAAAGGGTCACTACTTAAAAACACTCCAATATGAAACAACCCAAATATCCCAAACCCATAGCAGACAGCACACTCAAAAGTTGGGTGGATAAAGACATTAATAGTATACAATACAATATACAATACAATATATAATAGTTATACACAGAGGGTGTATTCTATAGTTTACAGCAACTGTCCTGAAAATACAACGTGCCTCATCACAACCTGTTTAAGTACTTGAAAATCAGACACTGGGTCAAAGCAAACTCACCTAATAGATTTCCTGGCACACCAGAGGAGACTCCTCTGGAGAAAACAGTTACACTTTACGGACATCGACCAGAGGTCTAACGTCAGATATTTATAATATCCTCAAGATTATCCTGAATATGAGAAACCTCTCTCAAAACACAAATTGGAGTTGGATCTAAATTGCTCATATGATGATGCTGACTGGCACGATCTTTGAGCTCAAACGTTTTTAATCTCCACTAAGCACAGACTAATGTACTATGTGGACTACTTGGAGTCTACTTGAAGTGGATCTTCATATCCACATAATTACTAATCTCTCACCTTACTCACTCTGCCGTAGTTCTCTGCTTTGGTTTTGCGGATATCACAGCCATTTTCTCTACCGGGCCTGGTTTTACACCCTGTGAATTTAAGCAAGATATAGATATTATGAGATGATGAGTGTATGTAACATGATGTGGATGTAGTTTTAGCGTTATAATTACAATTGCATTATTCTCACACTTGCCAAAGTGCTTGGTTTGTGCCACTGCTGCTCACCCTCTATGCAGCTGAGTACTGGGGGAACCAGTGATAGCAATGGGCTGACTGGACCAGGAGAATAACACAACACTGATCCATCCACACATGTGCAGCTCAACAGTCCTTCAGCCGCACCTGTAAGAAAAAAAAAACAAAACAAAATACTTTGTTTAGTTTGCTTTGTATTAATTCTATCTGGGTAAAAATGTGTTTGATATCATTGTGCTATTATACAGACTGATATGAATTAACTTATTTTCATACTATATGAATGAACCAAGAATAAGAACTCAGAAACAACAGAACAGGAACAGAACACACTAACTTGTGCTCTTTATATTAAGGTTTAGGTTTTACTATTGGATCAAACATGTCTGAAATTAGCCAGAGCCCACAGTGACAATCAGTAATCTTCATCCTACAGTCAGACTATGACTTCATGGACCTGTTTACACCTGTGTCTGGTCTTTCTTGAATACTGAGAACAAATACAAAGTCGGTTCATTAAAATGCACACACTGTCTGTCCTGTCTTTCAGTGTCAAACAATAAGTTACAGACATCAAGCTAGGCTACAGGCTAGGCTAGGCTAGGCTACAGGCTAATTACTAATACTCACCCTCTTAATTGTGGACGTAACTTGATATGTGCAACTTGAAACGTTTCTCCCGTTTGCGTCGACGTCGTTGACATTTATCCGTCAATAGTAGCCTACTTTATGGACGAGGACTACAGTCCTGCAATTATTGAAAAGTTCTTTAATAAAAGACCATATATACAAATACTTTACATTTGAGTGTAAACTACCCAAAGAGCACCTGAGTGAACACCCTCCCTCCCTTTGTTTCTGGCGCCGCCTGCTGGTTCCCTCCAACATCGCAGCCAGGGTTGCCAGATCTGATTGACAGTTTCCACCCCTATCATAACTTAAAACCTGGCCCTTTCAATAAAAAACAGTCCAAATCACAACCTTGCTAGAAACCCGTGTAAAACCGGGAAACCATTGCATGTGTAATAGAAAACACGTCAAAACTAAGCATACATGGCTTCATATCGGCATCAAACAACTAAAGATAATTTGGGAAATGTGACGTCACCGATAGCAAGTTGACCATTGGAGGATAGTGTCAAAAGATAACACAAAACACTGCCCCTTTGCCTCTGTCAGCTTCTCTTTATATGGGTATTTGTATTTCGCACATACTTTATACATTTCTGATGATGAACGATTGACAGATGACAGATGAATAGACCGGTGACAGACCTAGTACGGCGCTACAGTAGAGTATCACTATCCATACGCTACCCTACAAAAATGGCGACGTGTCCCAGAATGCACCGCGATTCCCATTCCCTATTGCAACCCACAAAGAGTGTAGTCAGACAACCCAAATACACAACTTCCCATGTCAATGTTAATGATGATGTCAAGGTAAGTAGGTCCTCCGTTATCCCTAACAACGATTGAAAACAGCTCATCTCAATCAGATATTTCTCAAATTAAATGAGTCACCGAAGTGTTTTTGACCATAAAATTGTTGCTTGTTTGGTAATATTGTTTTTAAAATATTTGCAAAACCCCGCCAAATGTTGACAAAAGCAGCCCAAATTTCACATACCAGCCCAACGTTACTTTTCCCAGCCCAACTTAATCAAGTAGCCCAATTGGGCAGAAACCAGCCCAATCTGGCAACACTCCAGTTACACTGCACATGTGTCATACCCCATAGCTCAAGCCACTCAATAATTTTGGAGGGGGGGGGAGGTTTCAAACTTGACAACATAAACATATATGGGGCTCTTTGTATTTCCTGTGGCAGTGTTTGATAACACATGTAGCTAGCTTGGACCAAAGTTGTTGCCCTAGCAACAGAATGGCAATGAAAAGGTCTCTAGATAAGGTAATTTGATGATGGTAAACAACGTTATATGACATTACTCACTCAGTATTTCAAAATAATCATAGTCCTTTCAAACTCTTTTGAAAGCAAAGCGCTGGCATTTAATAATGAGAAAGTTGGACATCTCTTGAATGTCATCGTCCTTGGGAACTGAGTTTGTTTTGTTGCTACCCACCGTTTAGCTCTGACAGTTATTACAGTTTGATGTAGGCAAACCATAATCAGTGACCCTCCCTTTTGTACTCACCTTGTTGACAGCTTTGGGTGAGAACATCTTATATTGTTAAATCATAGAAAACAGACGCAGATAAAAAGATTTCTTGAGTTCTTCAGCTTCGTCTTTGTGGTCCCTGGAAAAAGTCAGTCCCCATGTAGTGCTGCTCAAGGCTGCATGGGCCCCGGGGCTATGACTTTATCAAGGCTTTTTCAAGGCCCCCCTGGCTCTAAGATGAGATAAGATAAGATAAGATAAGACAAGATAAGATAACATAACATAACATATAAGATAAGATAAAATGAGATAACATAAGATAAAATATAACATATAAGATAAGATAAGATAAGATAAGATAAGATGAAATATAACATATAAGATAAGAAATAAAATAAGATAACATAACATAACATAAAATATAACATATAAGATAAGATAACATAAGATAAAATATAACATAACATAAGATAAAATATAACATATAAGATAAGATAAGATAAGATAAGATAAGATAAGATAAGATAAAATATAACATAACATATCAGATCAGATCAGATCAGATCAGATCAGATAAGATCAGATAAGCCTTTATTGATCCCCAGAGGGTAAATTCAGGTGTTACAGCAGCACAGAGACAGAATAAGTACAAATAAACAGAGAAGTAAAGCTAAAAAGAAGAATAAATACAATAAAATAAGAGGAATATACAACTAGTATAAGAGTAGAAACTATAAAAGAATGAACTAAGGCATTAAAGGTAGAATTTACAAGGTTAAAGAGTTACAAGATAAAGTAATACGATAAGATTAATAGCAGCAAGTCCAGTATAAGTATTGTGATTAAGTAATGATACTTAGTGTTGCCTGTGTTAATATAGCAAATTATTGTAATAACTGCTATGTATTATATTAAAAAAACAGAGAAAATAGCAGTCTATTCAGCAGTCTGTTAATCTTCAGGGATTCCTGTGCGTTTGACAACCCAAGTGATCGGCTTTTAATGTTTTTTGTGTGCTTTACTAACTCTCTAATCATCCTAGAGAGCCACTGAAAATCTAGTCTTTGCTGACCTCCAGTGGTTGAACGTCTTACCACCAGGACGTCCCCGTCGTTTCACTGATGTAGGGTTTCCCCTCAGCTGTAGCAAGTGATGTCATACATCACTCCAGTCTTTCTCTTCGGGGGATTAGGACCTGTCTTTCAAATATTATAAACATCTCAGCATTCTCAGTAGTTTTTAGTTTCACAGTGTGTGTGTGTGTGTGTGTGTGTGTGTTTGTGTGTGTATTTAGACTTAAAGGGACAATTTGCCAACTTTTATGTGGATGTCCAATCAGTGTTGATGGTAAATGTAGTTGACTGAAGCAATAAATCCCTCAGTGCGTGCTGCTATATTGACCAAGAAAGCTGATTGTCGCAGCTGCAAAATCTGTTGTTCTTCCTGCATCCAGCGCCGTCATTTGACGTGACGTAGTTGGATGCAAGGAAGAACTTCATCTTTCTAGTCTCCGCCTCTGAGTAGCCAAGAGGTACACATGCTCTAGATGCTTGTATTGCAAACTGCGAAAATGGCATCCTTAATTATGAGTGCAGAGGACGTTATAGAAGAGGATACATTTTACAGCGCGACTCGGATATTCAGCTGTATTTATTCGAGCCAGAGTATACGGCCGAAGAAATGCAGCAGAAAGCTGCAGCGGAGAATATATGGCCGGTGTTCTGGCGATACGTGATCCCTATCGAGATATGCCACTTAGCTGTCGAGAATAAACACCGACTGGTTGTTGTAAGAGTAGCGTAGCTCATTTGGGGAAGAGCAGAGCCAGTACTGTAGAGCAGTGATTCTCAAAGTGGGGTCCGTGGCACTCTGTCAAGAGTTCCGTGAAATAATTTACAATAAATTATAAAAGTGTGCTTTATCATTAAAAAGTGCATATCTAAAGATGGGGACCATTTGTGCCAATAAAACAAGCATATTGTGTCCATTACTCCAAAGTTTAGCGGTGAAGATATCAAGTGAATGTACAGTAGAGTGTGCACAAATAAATGCTGCAGCTCCTCAACACCAACAGAAGTTTACCGGCTGCTGAGTTGAGTGACGGCGGGGTGCATATGAGTCGACGTTGGACAGTGCTCACACACAATGCATCCTGGTACATGTAGGCACTGCCGGCACGGCTCTGCAAGCAGAAGAAGAAATCAGATTTCTGGATCAATATAACACACACTGAGGAATGTATTGTTTCAGCTGACTACATTTACCATCTACACTGATTGGACATCCACATAAAAGGTGCTGAATTTTCCCTTTAATCTCACCCGGAGGCTATTCAGCTGGGACATTTGAGAATTTTGGTCCTTTCCTAAGTAACATGAGGTTTTTTTTGTTACCTCAGATGACGGCTTCACACACTGGCTTTCATACACACAGACAATATGATCAGTAGCCAACTGAGTCACCATCAGGATGGAGGCCAGAGGCTGAAATTACCTTGTGCTGCTTTCTCAGGTATCTATAGGCTAGATGAGTCATATTGTCAGGACATGAATCCACTCACTGTAGAAAGAATCTGTATTCTCAAAACCGGCCTCACCTTTGATTTCTCAGAACTGTTTATGGTTTATGAACCAACACCTCCATCTAGTGTCTTTACCAGTGAACTGCATGTGGGAGACAAAGCTGTACTGTAAATACTGGGTCTCTGGCCATTATTGCCAACAAATGTTCCAGTAACATAAATCCTAAACATTTAAGTAAAAAATGGCAAATCTATATGTTTTCAAAAGAGAGAATCATTTCATTTTTGGGTGAAATGAGGCGTTGAAATAAAGAGCTACAGCACAAACTTGGAGCTTTAAATTTTTATAAGACTTATAAAAAAAAGAAAAAACATAACACATTAACCAAGGCATGTCATACATTGTGTTTTTTCTTTGTTTCTCTGATGAGTATTTACAAACAGGCTTATTTACAGATAGCAATAACTCAGAAATGGAAAAAAAAAAAAAAAAGCTACATATTGTCTAGCACAAACAACCAGTTAGCATAATGATAATATATTTGTTATGTACAATGCAACTGGCAAGGCTAGAGCAAGAAGGAACATAAAGATTCTGCAAAAGGGTTTAAATAACTTCAAGTATCTTGTCTTGAGGTTTCATGGAGGTTTTAGTCCGATTGGACGCAGATTTTCAGCGACACCGAAGAGAAATCGAAAAATCTGGTCGAGCTGCGTGTAGTGTGGCGGGGAAAGGACAGGAGGAGCTCTAGCCGTTGGAAAAGACGACACAGACGATGCAACAAACGTGACAGAACAATCAACTTCTCTGATAAATGCCCACCTTTTTTTAGAAACTTTTAACACAACCAAGGGAAACCTCCTCTCAACATATAAAGTGATATCCAGCTTATTGGCCTGTAGCACCTGCTTTGAATAACAAATGTGCAACAGGCAGAAAAAAACAATAGGAAAGAGAACATACTGTTGTTCTGGGGGGGGGGGGGGGGGGAAATGGTAGCTGTTGACATCTTGAGTCCAACAGGTTTCTGAACAGTTCTCGTGTTTCTGGACTTTGTGGTTTAACTAAACATCTTAGATATCCAAACTTCACAACATTCTGTGGCCATTTAATCGTCACTTTCATGAAACCCACTCTGGAGTTTGTCGAAAAAAACGCCTCCATCGTAATGTTCCACTTTAAATTAAAATCATCACCGAGTACCTTTACATGTAAATGATGGTCCAAATATAATAAAACCATTGTCAGAATTGCACAGTATGAAAAGAAGCAGAAAGATGTGGTTATTCGTCTAGGTTAGCAGTAGTTAGGCCTACTCTAATTATATCCACTATTAAGAAAAGTGTGGCCCAAGCACAGGCCATTTGTCCTATTAACGTCTCCGAGTGCATAAAACACTAATGCTACTTCACGACGCTCAACAACACTGTAGGGCTCAACTGCCTCCCTTGTTTACATTTCAGTTTAGTGTATCCGTTTTGGGAGGAGAGAAAGAAATGTCCATGTACAACACAGCACAGGCTGCGGCCAGTGCCGTGGTCTCTGAAGTCCCCCAACGCATGTCTCAAACGGCACCCGTCCACTGCTTTTGACAAGACTCGCACCGTAACCCTCAAACCAGGAGCACCATAAAGACTCTAGTGTCATTTTTTTAAGACCTTAAAGTAGAGCAGCAACAAAAAAAAGTGAATTCAGATTTCTGTTCTTGCGTGGCTCAAAATAAAACCGCCATCAGGTGTCAAATTCGAAGCCATGTCAAAACAAACTACGCTACCAGAAGAGTGAAATTTAGGACCGTCCTCTCAAAATTAGTGCATTTCCTGGGCAGCAGGGTACCATTTGAGAATCTGCTCTGATCAGCTGCACCACACCAGACCCCCCCGCCTCTAGCCCCCTTCCTTCACTCCCTCTCTCAGCAGACGATCAGGGGCAGGGGCTCATTCTCACGCCGCTGGTTCTTCTTCAGCAGCTGAATGCGATTGTGGCAGTAGAACTTGATGGCTCGCCAGTCGCGGTGGTTGCTGACCAGCAGGGGGCACTGTTGCAGGCAGCGCTCACAGTCGGCCTTTGCGGGGACTCGGAGCTCGGTGATGTTTTGGGTCAGGTGCTCCTCGACCGCCGCACGCTCCGCCTCTGACCAGGGACGCTTCAGGACGCCTCGCTTTCCTACAAGGGAGGAGAGATGACGTGTGTTTTAACAGATTCTCTCATTTGGCACGAGGGTAGTGAAACCTCCAATAGACCCCCCGCCACCACTGACACTCTATAGTAAGCCACAGTGTTAAAAAGAACTTTAAAGGGATAGTCCGGGTGTTTTGAAGTGGGGTTGTATAAGGTACTTATTCATAGTCAGTGTATTACCTTCAGTAGATGACGGTCGGCGCGCCCCCAGCTTGGAGAACCAGACAGGAGTACCGACATCGGAGCAAAGCAATACAGTGCTGTGGACGGTGCTGGCAGCCAATCATATTTTAGGCCCCTAAAAGATAGACTTTCCTAAAAAAAATCAATATCAGTTGAAGTGTACGCTTTATTTAGAATATTTTCACTGCTTTACTTTGCCGTCAGACAGCCCTTTCCGAGGGGGAACTGAACTTAAAGTGAAACTTATCTATGCTCTCTTCAAAGCCACAAGACCCCGTTGACAAAAACAGTGTAGATCAGTTTCACTTTCAGTTCAGTTCCCCGTCAGAAAAAATTCTAAATATAGTGTACACTTAAAACGGATATGTGGCTAAAATATGTTTTGCTGCCGTCCCGGTCCACAGCACTGTATTGCTTTGCTCCCGTGTCGGTACTCCTGTCTGTTTCTCCGAACTGGGAGCGTGCCGACCGTCATCTGCTGTAGGTGATACACTGACTATGGATAAGTACCTCATACAACCCCACTTCAAAACACCCAAACTATCCCTTTAAGTTGTACTTTTGAGATTCCAGGCTGCTTGTTTTGCAACAACTGGAGCCTTCAAGTAGGCTTTTTTTTACTCTGTTCACTGTATAAATGTGGGCTATCAACTCCACATTCAGTGGTTTTGATGTATGCTGACATGAAAAATGTAAACTGTTGTTTGCTGCCTTCTTGTTCCTTTGCAAGGTACTGTAACAAAAAACAAGATCAACAATTTTGAGACAAGGAGGAATCTTACTGTGTCCATTTTTCTTGCTAGTTGCATAAAAACAGTGTTGTCACGAGTTTAAACTCTTCATGGTTTTGGCCGCTTGAAGTTCAGGTTAGTTTGCCCTCAGCCCTCAGGTCAGAAAGCGAGAAAGAACTGACTGTATATTAATATTAGAACTAGGGATGGCAATTTCTTCCGATATTGACATTTAAATGACACAGTTACAGCACATTATAGTGATTGATGAAGATCTAGGCCACTTCCAGTTAGATCTAGGTCATTTTCAATCAACTACAAAGTCACTAGCATTCCTCACTTCACTTGTATTCATATACTGTATATATACAGTATATGTAATATACTGTATTCATTTCATTGACTAGTTAATAATTATCATTTGTAACATTCTTTGGTTCCAGTTTCTATGTTGTGAATATTTGCTGCTGACTGAATGTCTTTGGGTTTTGTGCTGCTGGTTGGATAAAAAAAGACATTTGACAATGTCACCTTGGACGTTTCAAATTGTGATGGACATTTTTCAGTATTCTCTGATAATTTATAGACTAAAGAACTGATCAATTAATATAAAAAATTATCGGCATATTAATTGATAACGAAAATAATCGTTAGTTGCGGCCCTATTTTACGCCAGGGCCACTCTGCCTGCGTGGCGGCATTTCATTTCATTATAAATATCATTTATATTTATTTTAGACAGAAAAAGGTGGTGAGGTGTGCTCATTTGTAAATAATAGTAATAATCCAAAATTAAAAGCCGGTACTCTATTCAAATATGGAGCCGTGCAAGTCACTGCATTTCCTACAACACTGTCCTGCAAATATTTCAGAATAAAAGCCTTGTGTTAACAAATGAAGGAATTCTGTCCACCGAAAAACAAGAGGGCTTTTATTTTGAAATGAAAAGGAAGTGTGATTAAAAATTTATATTTTTTTCTTTTTACTTACTTTTTTTCATGTCTGTGACATATTCTACAGATGTGGACATCAAAACTGTAGTGACGTTGCTGGTATGATGTTAATATACAGTCAAAAGATCACTTTCACTTTCTATTTTTGCTGTGACCCACACGTGACATGCAGAAAAGATAGGCAAGACCCGGGCGATGCACCGTGCTGCTCACGCGGGCTGTGTGGCTGCTCTAACCTGTTGACATGGACGGCGAAATAAAAACAAGAGGTTCCTCAACGCACACACGCTGCTCATGTTCCAAGTGTGTCCCGGGCGTCAGATTTACAATTAATCTGAATCTTTGAAGTCACTGTACATCAAAAATGTCTTTATCTATGAAGAATAATTTGTATCTTCCAGGATATCAAACTTCTTCAGAGGATCCTGACATGACAGCAACATTACACACTATTTTGTTTCTGTGTGCATTTCTTGCAATTTGATCAGTGAACTTTGCCTGCTGGGATAAACACGTAGCAGTACACTTTGTGCTTCACCTTCAGTTATTGACTTGGAGTCTGTCTGACGAAGCAAACAGCTTGAACTGCCCATGATGTGAATGTTGTTTCTCCTCTCTCTCTCCTTGGATGCACACACAAAAACACACAACTATACTATAATCTATTCTTACTTTTTTCCAATGTTATTTCGTTTTTGGTTTGTTTCTCGCCTCTATTTGCTTTTGTTTATTTTGACTTTTGTGTCAAAAAGTTTTTTTAAATTTCACCTGCACAATTGTATTTATTTATCTTCCTCTGTTTTGTTAAATTGTGCAGTTCCACTTTTACTTGAAACCCAAACAAACCTGATGCGGGCTGACCTGAGCCTCTCCTGCGGTTAGCGGGTGGAGGAGGAGGAGGTGGAGCGGTCGGCTGGGTGTTCTTGAGCTTCTTGGGTCGTCCCACCCGCCCGTTGTTCTTGCCCTTCCTGATATACAGCATGGTGGGCGTCGGGTTCGGAGCGGGAGCCGGGGCGGGCGCCTCAGGCTTCTCCTTCACCTGCTCCCCTTCAGACTCTCCCTCCGAGTACGAGTCTGCAGAGTTTCCTGACATAACTGGAAAGAGGAAGCAGAAATTAATTAGTCTAACCTGTCACTACTCCCCATGTTCTCCTGTCAAACACCTCCCATTCACACACAAACATCCACAAAAACTGGGAGAAGGGTCATAATCCTTTTCCAAGGAGGGGATGTTTGACACCATGAAGGGAGGGATGGTACAGCTTGTCTTGGACAACAGAAAAAGAGTCTCACTCATTCATTCACCCATCTCACCATCCAGCTCCAGGCAGATGTGGTTCAGGCTCATTCCTCTGAACAGCACTCCATCTCTCTCTCCACAAAGCACCACTCGGCCCACTCTGCCCATCAGGCCTGGGTCTTGGCCAATTCCGGCACAGTTCTGTGTCACATGGTACTCCCTCTCCAGGAAGTGCTCCAGCCTCTCCACGGCGCTGCCTCCAGGCTGCCCGGGCTCTTCTCCTTCTCCAAGCAGCAGCAGCTGGGTCAGGATAGCTACCTGCCGGCGAACCCTGGTCTGGGTCAGGGCACGGGGATTGCGGGTACCGCTCGAGCGGGCAAGGCTGCGGAGGAGGTCAGTGCCTCGCAGTGGTGTGGCGGGGGAGTGGTAGGGCCTGGCGAAGACGTAGGGGTTTGTGGGGTCAACTCCCACATCCTGCCGCGTCTGCAGGAGGAGCTCCAGGCAGGGCTCGCAGTGAGGGGGCAGGATGAGGGGCTGCACTCGTCCCCGTTTACCCTGGACCCCGACTCTAGGGAGGTGAGGAAGCACCAGGCGCTCAAAGGGGGACAGGGAGGCTTCCAGTGGAGTGAGAGCTGGAGGGGCACCAGGTGGGACAGGAACGGGGCACTGGGGAGTGATGCGAGCGCGGTATTCGGCGATGGACAACTTGGAGACCTCACACTCGCGTCGGCGGTTGTACAGGATGAGGAGGGCCAGGCTGGAGTGGCAAAGAAGGCGCCAGGCCTCTGCTGACTGCAGCTGCCGAGACAGGGACAAGAAGGCCGAGTGCTGCAGCCGCCGAAGGTACAGCACCAGAGAGGACAAGGACGAGAGGAGGGGCAGCATGTGGTGACGCCCCAAACCACTGAAACAACAGAGATGGTGAGCAATTAGTTCATTCATTCATTCTAACAGTATTAGTTCCAATTGACTTATGACAACTGAATGGTAGTTTGTTACAGTACAGTTTTTATATACCAGCTATCATGTCTGTATCAGGTATTAGGGCTGAACTTTGAGATGATTTGTGTGTTTGTTTTAGGGCTGCAACTAACAATTATTTTCATTATCAATTAATCTGCCGATTATTTTCTCGATTAACCCTTTGAACTCTGCAATAGAAATGGTCCGCCAGCAAATTCGTAAAACAAACTTTTTACAGTTGGTAACTCATTGCCAGTGTATAGGGACAAACCTCTTCAAAGATCTCAACCTAATCATCTCTTATCTTCGACACGTACGGGGTTACAAAGGACACTCTTTTTTATATAAAACATTACTAAATAAACACACAAAACATATTGATCCAAAAGATTTCTAAATGTAGAAACTAGGGCTGTCAAAGTTAACGCAATAATGCAAATTCGTTTTATCGCCACTAATTTATTTAACGCATTAACGCAACTTGCGATTTTTAGGTTGTACCAGGCAAGAGTGAAGATGATGGCACCATAGCTCGTGGAGGAGGTTAAATAACGCTCCAAAGTTGTGCTAATTTTTGAAAAACCGGCACTACCTGTGAGGGTTTCTGGACAATATTTGTCAATCTTTTCAATTTTTTGTGTTTCAAATAATAAATATATACATACATTTGCATAAAGCAAACATATTTGTCCACTCTTCCTTTATTTTGAACAGATAAAAAATGTGCTATTAATCGCGATTCACTATTTAATTGATTGATAGCCCTAACAGAAACATGAACAAAATATGCAAAACACAACTCCTTATGTTATTTGAACTATGCGCATTTTTTAGTTTTTCAGATATACCAATTTTTATGAGCAGATAGAGTGCAAAGGTGTTTTGATGGTTTTGTTACGTTCTGCAAGTAACGTAACGTAATGATGTCATCACAAGCGTAAAACGTGATGACGCGGAAGACAGAAGCCTTAAATTTCTGCTGCAAAAACAATGAATGCTCTAGCTATTATGGTTTTTATTTTACATCGATTTAAACAGGATCATGCAAACAACAATCTCCTGCGGAAGGTCCGTTTTTAGAGGGTTAATCAGCAACTTATTTAATGATCAAATTATCATTTTTTTAAGCAAAAATGGCAAACAGTCACTGGTTCCAGCATCTCAGATGTGATAATTTGATGCTTTTCTGTCTCATCCACGATCGTAAACTAAATCTTTGGTAGATAGTAAACTATCTTTGGGTTTTGGATTGTTGGTTGGACAAAAACTTTTATTGACAAAATAATTCATTGATTAATCAACAATGAAGATAGTCGTTAGTTGCAGCCCTACTCTCAAATTTGCTCACAAAGCAGGCAAAGTCCTCAGGTTACCTCAGCAAGTCCTTGTCCTTATCCTCTGCCCCACTATCATCTTCTACCTCCATCACGCCATTCTCCTCCTCCTCTTCCTCTTCTTCCTCATCCTCCTCCTGTTCCTCTTCTTTTGGTGGCTGCAACTCTTTGGCCAACCTGCTGCTGAAGGGCTGAGGGCACACCACCTCAACGTCCTCCTCCTCTTTGGGCATCTTTACCTCCACGACCTCCACGTCGTCTTCATCTTCGTTCTCCTCATCCTCTCCCTCCTCCTCCTGTCTTTCTGCATTTAGCCTCCTCATCTCTGCCTTCCTGGATTGCGTCACAGCGACGGGGGGCGGGCTTCTCTTTAGGACCGACACCGGCACTGCGTTCTGTCCTCGTGGAGGAGTCAGCACAGGTGGGGTGGAGTTTCTCCCAGAGGAGGCGGGGGATTGGTTAGCTGCTGTGAGCGTGGGCGGAGGCATGGAGAGGTCCTGGACGCCAATCTGTGGAAGATCTGAACTGCGGCTCTGTCCCACGGCTTGCGATGACTTTGAGTGCTGCGGAGTGTGTGCGTGAGCTGTGGTAGGGTTTGTGTTCTGTGCCTGCAGACGGGGCATCTGTGTGTAGCGCTCCACCAGGGCGGAGCACACTTCTGGTTGGTGGGCATGGTGTTTATCCAAGTGGCGTCCCAGGGAGCGGAAGTGGCGTCCACAGTGCTCACAGGTTTGGCGCATGGAGTCTATGGACACTCCTACCTTCGGAACATTTATGTTGACGTTGCCTTTGGTGTTGGAGCCCAGCGGCGCCGGAGCTTTGAACACAGGCTTAGCTGAAGAGGAGGACGAGCAGGGAGGGGAGGACTGCGCTAGAGGGTGGGATGAAGGAAGCGGACGGTTGTGGTGAGGAACGCTGGCGAGGGAGACCGGCGGAGGCCGCCCGGGTGGAGTCCGATGGGGGGTCTTTTTCTTTGAAGGAGTGCCGCGCCGTTTCTTGCGCCGGCGTGGTGCCCGCCCACGGGGGCTGGCGTTATCTTCATCTCCAGCGTCTGAGTCACTGGCGTCAGAGTGGGAGATGGGGGAGGAGGAGGGGGAGAGGGACCAAGATGGGGTGACGTACTCCTGCTGCTGCTGCGGTTGTTGCCGCTGCTGCTGCTGGGCTGTCAGAGAGAGAGGCTCATCCTCCTGGAAGTGAGCGACAGTGACAGGGTGGAGAAAAAAAAACATGTCAGCTGAGACATTTTTGCAGTATTAATAGCATGTTCAACTCAAACGATTTTTTGTTGTAACAACCTAATAAATTACTTTTTCAATATGGATGGATTTCCTTCCCTTGTTTTCCTGCATTCTACTTTTATTTTAGCAAAGCATTTATAACACGTAAGTAAATATAGTAAGTAATATAAGAGCTTAACGCTAAATATCTGGGGGGAAAAACCTACCAGCTGCCCAGAGGTGTTTTTCCTAAACTTCAGTGCTCACTGTAAACCACTGGGATAGGATATTTAAACTAACTACCCAACAAAGCCCCGAATCAACCGCAGGAACTTTCCCCTGGAATTAGGAACCTTTTGAGGAACTCACTGCGTTTCGACCGCAGGGACCAGGGTCTAAATTAAGTTCCGGGGCCTTTTTACTTCCACGGTGGGGTTTGCAAAACACACACAGCACCGCTGCTTCAACGGCTTCAACTCGTGTACCGCTTCATTCATAAACAAAGTACTCTAGTATTGATTTAGGACCATTTTAGGATGAGGGGAGAGCATTTCTCTTTGTTTGACAACATTAAAAGTAAAGTTAGGCTCTGCTGTCGGCTTCCCAACTAATTAAAAAAAAAAGACAGAGAGAAAAAGAGAGAGAGATTGTGCGAGCGAGCTGATGGGGGGGGGGGTTTCAACATGTTTTTTAGATGAAACGGGCGGACACACCAAACTGCAGAGTGTATTTCGTCCCATGTCATGTTGCTTTTTCATACGTCATTGGACTAATTTGCCTAATCTTAGTTTGAATATCGTTACTGACATTACTGCAGGGATGTGTTAAACTTTCAGCAGTCTAATCAGATGCACAGTCAGGAGAGCTGTTACATTTTAAAGCAATAAGCAAAAGGTGAGCATCACCGGCAGGAGAATCAACAGTGAACCAGACCAGACAGCACAATAGCACCGAGCATAAGCTGGTTACGTTACTTATGTGTGTTTTACTTTAAAAGAGTAAAACTGTAAAACTTGATGACGTCTTGTATCATTAATACACATAATAAAACAATTATCCAGAGCAGGGTGAGGAGGACTTGATGATAATGATTATGTTGAGTCCAACATCAGTGTTGTCCACCCTCATCCAGACAGGTGGCCATCCTGCAGGCACATTTGCTCGCTAATATTCTGTTTGTATTGTACTGTAGTCAGTCAGTGTTGTTTTTTTTACTGCATAGATGTCAGGCAACAACACTTGTGAGAAATGCATCGCAGACTAGAATAAAGTATCAGATGCAATGCTTGTATTTACTGTATTCAAAATAGTCCCTCATACAGTGAAGGTTCGGTCAATGTTGCTTTTTGGATTTTTTTTTTTTTAGCAAAAATACTTCATACCACTGTTTTGGCAGCGCGACAATCAGAGATTTTAGATTCTGGTGAAGAAAGCGCCCTGGCGTGGCGCACCGATCAGAATTGCCTAGCGCTGAGCTCAAAGTTAAAATTTTTCAACTTTGACCTCATTCGAACTTCAAAGCGCAACCAGTGAGATAACAGCTGTATGTGACGTAGCCACTTTTTGATGATGCATACCTTCGCTGCGCTTTGCCTCTGCAAGTGTCTGCACTAGGGGTGGCAAAAACAATCGATTCACCTACAGTATGTATCGCGATTCTTTTTAACGATTTTGAAATCCTTTTTTTAATGTCAGAATCGATATATTTGCTTCATTTGAGTCATTGTGAAGGTAGAAGGAGGATACCACTTTTATTGTTGTAGTCTGAGAAGCGAGACGTCACATCCGTCAACCAAAACAAACAGCAGTCGGCCGCAGCCAGCCGAAACGAAAAAGTAGAAAACGGTGGAGTAGTCAGGACATCTCTGACTACATACATGCGGATAGATATTTTCCAAAGTAAAAGTCCCTAGAAGTGTATGATTCAACTTTTTCCCATGGCCTAGTGTTAAAAAAGTTAGCAAAAATCGCAATAAATCGTAATATCAAATCGCAATTCTTGTAGAATCACAATTCTTAAAAATCGCAATACAAATCGAATCGGCACCCAATTATCGTGATAGAATTGAATTGGCCCTAGTCTGCACTATGCTCTGGCCCTACCTCGCAGTAAGCGAAGAGCACATTTCTTGTCATCTGAAGGCAGCTTTAGGGAAAAGGTGGTGTTCTTCTCTTACCTTTTTAATATTGTTGTTATTCTCACTGTCTGAGTTACACTCTTGTTGCGCTGGAGACACAGTACCACGGAAACCCTGTGGGAGACAAAGCAGTCGCATTAAAACAGCCGCTCATTAATGTTTGCCATCACAATCAGCCTCAGCTGTCACTCGAGAGCAGGAGGACACCCCTCCACTGTCGGTCACAAGCACAGAGGTTGATTAGGACTCCAAATCTCCCACTAACAAGCCAAACTAAAGACGTGGAAAGAGATATTCTCTCAAACAACATCTCATGAGCAATACATATCGATCAGACTGGAATACTAAGTACAGAACAAATCAATCAGCCAATAATAATATAAAAAAAAAGCTGCATTAGACTTTATCTCAGACAAATTTAAGATATTAAAATCTGGCTTTGAAGGAACTGTGAGCAACTGTGGTTCCACTTAAATGATGAATTGATGTCAATTTCTCAATTTTGTCAATTTCATTTCCTTAAGCGGATTCTGGTATCATCATTTTGTTGAGTAAATTGATCCAATCTAATGAGATCCATTAAAGGAACAGATGTCGTGTAATAACCATGGTTACTGTTGCTAAAGCACTATAGGTAGAGAGAGAGCTGGAGCTCAACCATCACCATGGTAACCCCATGCCTTGCTTAGCTTTGTGTGTGTAGCATGAGTGTGTGCGCAGCGGGTAGTGTGAATACGTGTGTGTGTGTCAGACAGTGAGTTTGTGAAGCAGATCAACAGTGTGTGAACACACATATGGTTGACTATGTGAAGTCATCAGAGAAATGCACAGGGTGTCAGATGTATTTCTATACTTATGAGGACCAAGTAGCCGAGGACAGACAGATGAAATGAAGTGAAAAAGAGTGAGATCATTTCCTGCTGACGTGGCAGGTTTTGGATTAGAAATTTAGAGTTAAAATTAGGTTTTGGTTCAGGTTAGGTTTAGACAAATTTAACAAGAAAATTAGACCATAAAGCAAGATTATGCATGAGTAGCTCTGCTCAATCCAAACATAATGTCCTGTAGATGCATTGTGTTCTGATTAGGGCTGTCAATCGATTAAAATATTTAACTGCGATTAATCACATGATTGTCAACGATTAATCGCAAATTAATCGCACATTTTTTATCTGTTCAAAATGTACCTTAAAGGGAGATTTGTCAAGTATTTAATACTCTTATCACCATGGGCAAATATGATTGCTTTATGCAAATTTATGTATATATTTTTTTATTGGAAATCAATTAACAACACAAAACAATGACAGATATTGTCCAGACACACTCACAGGTACTGCATTTAGCATGAAAAATATGCTCAAGTCATAACATGACAAACTGAAGCCCAACAGGCAACAACAGCTGTCAGTGTGTCGGTGTGCTGACTTGACTATGACTTGCCCCAAACTGCACAAATTACACAACTACACAAATTGACAACACCTGGAAAATATCCAGGTGTTGTCAATTTGTCTATATTAATCTTATAATTAATCAGAAAGAACAATTAAATGCAACACATCACCAAACAGCTGGTTTAACAGGGTAAAATATATAATTTTTTTGGGGGGGGGGTGTTGATAATGAGGGAATAAATGTCCTCAAAGGTGGTCACAAGTGTAATACCAGAAACATATGCGTGCGTGGATCTGTTTTTAAAGGCACTGACCATGTTCTCTCCCCACTCTGTCAGGCTGTAGTCCACAGTGATCTCCTCCCCCTTGGTGATGTCTCGGATGGCGATGACGACCAACCGCACCTGGCTGCCACAGTGGACCTCTCGGATGCGGCAGTTAGGGGAGGGGGGGAAAGAGCTGGCCGTTGGGGCTGGAGCCGAAGCCGTCGGGGCAGCCGGAGCCGTGGACGCAGGGGTCAGAGACGGGGCCTGAGCTGAAGTCGCCGTGGCCGGAGCGGGAGCAGAGAGCGGTGTCGGGGTTGGGGCAGAGGAAACGACAGGAGCTGGTGTGGAGGCTGAGCAGGAGCTGGTCTTGGATCCGGTGGAGACTTTGTCATGAGACTGCGCTGATGGACCGCTGGGAGGTGAAGAAGGTGGAGGTGGGAAAGTTAAATTCATCATACAATATGTGCTGTTGGTCTATTTCTATTCTGCTCCAATGCTATGCTCTGTTGTGCATTTTTATTATTCAAACAATTAGTTGATAGACAGAAATTTAATCAACAATAATTGATTACAATTGGTTAATTGTTTAAGTCATTTATCGAACAAAAATGCCATACATTTACTGATTCCAGTTAGCTGCTTTTCTGTTTTATTTCAATTCAAAATGTTTTATTTGTATATTTCACATTGGATTCTGGGAAATAGTGAGGGTTTCACAATTTTCTGTTTTGTTTCACTTGAAAATGTTTGTTTTTTTGTATTTGTATACTTCACATTGTATTCCGGGAAATTGTGATGGGTTTTTATTTCACAATTTTCTGTGAAAAAACTAAATGAGTGATAAGTTACCCAGAAAAATAATTGTCACAATTAAACGATAATGAAAATAATCATTAGTTGCAGCACTATTATCTTCTGTTTTGTCATATTCTAATTGATCCATTTCATTGTGAATTAAATGAATGTGAATGAACTTTATGTAGAGGGGTTAAAGGTTGATACTAGCTCTAAGATCCAGCCTTGCTTTTCCATGATTTGGCCGTGCGTCACAAATAGCAGTAATAGGGGCGTGTCAAACAAGGTATATGAGCAGGAATGACAGAATTATAATTATGATATCTTCTCATCGTATTTACATTCTTCTAGCCGTAGGGTTCATTTCTTTGCTGTAGGGATCCACTGCAGCTGAATGAGTGCAAAGCAAACAGTGAGAATCCACACATACAAGCTCACGCTAGAGCTTCAGGGCAGTGATTCTCAATCCTAGTCCTCAGAGTGCTACTGATTTTCTATCCCACTGGCTAGTCAACTGCAGTCTTCTGACATCTCAGGTATAAATCAGCCTGATTATGTGGCTAAAATGAAAACCTACAGGGTTGGCGAGTCCTCAGGACCGGGTTTCTGAAGTGCTGCTCTCAGAGAAAGCTGTCCTCGAGTGCTGAGTTAAGATCAGCAGCCATTCATTCTTTTCTAAATCTAAAAGCCGAGCGAAAGAAGTAGTCTTCAGGGACTTTAACCATTTTTTAGCCTTTATACACGCTGTTATATGTACAAAACGTTGAACATAATATTGTGTGAGCAGCAAAAATAAAATAAAAAACACAAATGTACACTCACCAGTTGTGTGGAGCCGGCTCTGTGTTGAAGAAAGGCCCGTCTAGCATGGGCCGTTTATTCTCTGCTGCTTCTTTACGATCACCTGCGAGCAGCACAGCAACAGTCAGTATAAAAGGATTACATACAAGTATGCAGGGACACACACACTCTCACACACGCACACACAAAGGTCATCACCTCATCTCCTGGAGCACACACACACACACACACACACACACACACACACACACACACACACACAGGTGCACATCGCAGCACATACATAGGCAAGCACAAACACACACACACATGCACAAAAGTAGGTCACACTCACTTGCACACGCTCCACCCCCATACCAATCACACAGACACCCACAGATGCGCACACACACACACACACACACACACACACACACACACACACACCACACACACACAGTTGATGGCAGTGAGAATATGGCATGCAGATATAACACACACAAACACAGACCTGGGCTGAAGCTGTGTTCAGGCACGCTCTCTTCCTCCGTGTGTGTAACAAAGACTTTCACGGGTGTCCCTTTCCTTTTCCTCCCACAGCCGCGCCTGCAGAGAACACACACACACACACACACACACAATTATCATTTAATCAATCGACCAACTGGCCAAACTTCAATCAGGTCAGAGAGTGATCAATAAGATGATGGCCACCTAATGGATCAATACAAACTGCGTTTAGCCCTCCCATATAGGCAAACAAAATACCAAAAAAACACTGAAACAAAGCAAACTACAGTGTTCTTTAGTGTGCGTGACTGGAGCATGGCTTCAGGCCCTGTTCACACCTGGCATTAACATGCGTCTTGTAGCGTTGGACGAAATGACGGTATTTACTTTGGAACGGTAGAAATGTGTTCACCGGTAGAGATTTGGCAATACCGTTTGCGATCACTGCGTGATCTTGTGATGCTGCCTCACAAGGTAACGTGATTTGGGCAGACATGGAGGAGGAGAGTGAAGTTGTAAATACAGAGCAACCAACCCAAGATGAGGAAAAACTTACACGATTGCCAGACATTTGCACACTGTAGTTTATTTTGACAGTGTTTTGTCAGCTTTTACAAATGAAAGATGAGCAAATCCTGCAAGAAAAGTTGTCTTTTATTTCTTTTGGTATAGTCTAATAATTGGGTTCTAGGAAAATAGTGAGGGTTTTTCAAATTTTTCTGTTTTATTTCATTTCAAAATATTAGATTTCTTTTATAACTGTAGACTTCACATTGGGTTCGGGGAAATTGTGATGGTTCTTTCACTATTTGCTATTTTATTTCACTTCAAAATATTTGTTTTTTTTGTATTTGTATACTTCACATTGGGTTCTGGGAAATAGTGAGTTTTTTTTCCACAATTTTCTATTTCATTACATTTTAAAATAGTAAAATAGTAAATTGGTATAGTCTAAAATACAAATTTGTGTGATTTTTATATCACTGACCTGTTAACTTAAAGATGAATTAGACTGATAGCATTATCATTTTTTCTTCATATTTTCTATAGATACCACAATAAAATCATTGAAAAATCATGAATTATTTTGGCCACGATAATCGCGTCAGCCCTATCCACAACAGCTTGTGTCGCCTAGGGTTACGCTGTGTGTATATTTTATGAAGGTAATAAAATAACGGCAAACACTTTACTACTCCCACATTGTCAACAGCAGGTCATAACAGCTTCACTCCTTCCGTTCTGACCTTTCACAATAAAAGCCCTAGACATATACACTGCATCAGGCAACTCAACAAAATAGCTTAATATACTGTATAGCTTAATAGCTTGTCGGTGATGTGCCGGTGTTTTTGTTCCGGTGCGCTGCACAGATCTGACACATGCCCGCCTGCTCACTCTAATCCTAAACTCTGTCCGGCAATGTCATAAAATATATTGTCTATCGGCGGTCCCCGCGGACCTCCGTACTGCTGGTAGACAATAACCTTATATTTGTATGTTCATAAAATGTACTAGTGTAATTCCCGAACATGTAGGATTATGTCTCCCGCCGTTTAAAAACAACAACGCATTTGGTCGTTGCAAACGCAAATGATGTAGGCTATGTGTGTATTTGCATTAAGAGCGGGGAAGTGAGATCCGATCACAAGTGGTCACTCGAGATGCAGTCTAATGCCAGGTGTGAACAGACATACTTAAAGCTGTCCACTTGTGATTGAATCACCCAAGACACATGTTAATGCCAGATCTGAACAGGGCCTTACATTTAGATGATTTGCACTGATTGAACAGGAAATTAGTTCAGTCCGAGCCCAGAAAAAGAGATTCTTGAACATACTGATTTTTAAACTTTGCCATCTTTCCTCGCCACACACCAGGTTAATGTTAAAGGTGCAGTGTGTAGGATTTGGCAGCATCTAGCGGTGAGTTTGCAGATTGCAACAAACTGAAACTGTGCCAAGCGTTTAGGAGAACTACGGTGACTGACACGAAAACGCAAATGGCCCTCTCTAGAGCCAGTCTCATCATCATCTTTTCAGTTCAGCACAGATCAGGTTTCTGAACATTTTTGAGGTAAATCAACACACTGAATCCAGCTTGATATGATGATTACGTAAACAGTAACCTCTGAATAATGACCACATCGACCATAGTAAGATTCTGCCAGCTAGTTGGTGTTCATAGTTGAGTGCTCTGACCCTGGATCACCACTACGGAGTGTGCCGTTACCCCAGAGAGCTCAAACGCAGCCACCTGTGTGAGCCCAGCGTGGCCAGGCGAGATTATCTTCTTCAGACTAAATCCATGCCAAAACCGCCACGCTCAGAAGAGCCAAACTGATCCCGCCTCTGCCGATTCTAGGCTTGTTCTGCTACCACAGATCTCAATATTGTTTTCCGTCAGTCTATTTTTTACTCGCATGACATTGGAGGCTCTTAAATCTAGGCCATACGAAGATCGTGCTTTGGATTTTGAGGTGTTCATTACTGTGTGTGTGTGTGTGTGTGTGTGTGTGTGTGTGTGTGTGTGTGTGTGTGTGTGTTTGCATGCAGACAAGAGAGAGAAAAAAACAGAGGAGAGGAAGAAAGGCAAGAAGAAAAAACTGGATAGGAAAGAAAAAAAGTGAAGTA
Source organism: Sebastolobus alascanus (assembly GCA_916701645.2). Classification (NCBI taxonomy): domain Eukaryota; kingdom Metazoa; phylum Chordata; class Actinopteri; order Perciformes; family Sebastidae; genus Sebastolobus; species Sebastolobus alascanus. The sequence continues at coordinate 143,243 of CAKAOJ020000046.1, forward strand.
GCAGAAAACAGACAGAGTGAGAGAAATAGGAAAAGGGAGCAAACGGGGAAAACAAGACAGAGAGAGAACAGAGAGAGAACAGAGAGAGAACAGAGAGAAGCAGCAGAGATATCAACCAGACACACTGTCTTTGTATTGATCCACTCCGCTCTCATCTGGACTCGTGATACTTTGCGCGCATGTCTCTTGATGTGTGTGTTTAAGAGAGTGCGCAAGAAGAGTGTGCAGCATTTTGTGCTCACATATGTACAGATTTTCCCCCCTTCTTCCTCCGCACCAACACAAATCTAATAGACAATCAAACATGATAACGATCAAGAAATCATGAGAGAAAATATCTGCTTTGAAACATCGGTAACACTTCATTTTACAGGTCCGCAAATTTCATGGTAATTAGGTGATAATTAGCAAGTAACCTATTTGAAATTTCTTTGGAATTACTGCCAAATAACCCCAATATTTACCTCAAAATTTATCAGAAATTACTTTATCATAATAATTATTTCATAATTACATGCTGAAATAGCATATTTATATATAGCATATATAAATAGGGCCCTTAGGTTTGAGCAGCGGCTGTGCGCTGCTCCATTGGAGGTGGAAAACCAAAACTAATAGAAGACACTTCTGATCAGGCACAAATCTCACCATTGTGTGACTTATTGTCTACACAAATGTAACCTGGTAAATAATGTAATGATTCAGGGAGCTATTTCCCAATAGCTGGTAATTTATTTAATACATTTCCAGGAAAAGAATAAAAAGTTAATTGATATGCTTTATTTCCATGTCTGCTGATAAATAGATAATAATTAGCAAATAACTTATTTGAAATTTCTTAGAAAACTCCCTGAATCATTACATTAGCTACCAGGTTACATGTGTACCCAAATACTTGACAAATCTCCCTTAAAGGTACATTTTGAACAGATAAAAAATCTGCGATTAAATGCAATTAAATATTTTGATTGATTGACAGCCTTAGTCATTTTTAATGCTTTTTTCTAGGGATGCTCCGATAGTGATACCGATATCGGGCCGATACTGACTCAAATAGCTGTATTGGGTATTGGTGATAGTGGGGCTGATATATTCAATTCAATTCTATGTTCCTATACTACAGTATATACATTATATACTGGAATTTTAATACCAATTTGTTGCTGCATTAAAAAGGTTTAACCTTTGAATTGCAATTCCTGTTAATTTTGAATATTTTTTAGCAAGTTGCTGGTGTAACAATTTATTTGTTACATTTTGTTTTACAAGGTTAAGAAAGCAATAGTTAAGCCAAACCTGATGTTGCCTTGCACATAAAAGAATGATCCCAGTCACTTCCACACAGTGAGGCATACAGCTTTTTAATTAAACACTGGTATCGGATCGGTCCTCGATATCGGCTGATACCCAAAGTCCAGGTATCGCTATCGGTAACGGGACTGAAAAAGTCGGATGGGTGCATCCCTACTTTTTTCATGCTGAATGACTTATTTCCAAGAAACTTATGAGCTCATCTCTGGTAAACACAAGATTTAAAGTGATGCTTTTGTGTGATTCTTTGTGGAGAAACTCTGGTGATGATCTGTTGATTAAATTGACAAAATCGTTTAATGCTGGAGTAGGCGAAATTGGAGTAAATTTGATTAAAAAAGTTATTTTTTATAAAACGGTAACTATATCCTGACAGTAGTACATGAGACAGGTAATCTAAAAAAAAAAAATCATGTGTCCTCCGGTGCTCCTAATGGCATCTGCAGGATTTCACAGACTGGAGGAAAACATCCAATCAGAGCCGAGCTGAGCAGCTGTCAATCACTCGCAAACTCTGATCAAACGGTCAAACTAGGCAGCGCTGATCAGATATGAATCAATATTCTGTTACTGTAATTCCTATTTCTCACCTCAAATGTTTTCAGAAATATCTTGTAGTGTACGGTTTAGCTGTAAAATTAGAACGTTTTTGACCCGGCAGCCATGTTGAGACCAGTTGAAGAAAATACCAAGCTCAATAGGAACACTCTCTCTGAAATGACCTGTGATTGGCCAAAGTCTGCCGTCACGGGTTAGATTTTTTAAAGCCTGAAAACAGAGCAATGAGGAGGTGCAGAAGTCTAGTTATCTCTCAGAACACTTGAATTACAAGATGCTGAATGGTTATTATGGAATTTTTGCCCAATGATGCCAAAAAATTGTTGCCTACTGAAGCTTTAAGTGTTGGTTGACTAAGAATTTCTTAGGTCGAGGACAGCCATAGTGATAATATTAAATTATTGCCCAGACCTACAAAAAAAATAACAATGGAGTCAGCTGTGAAGCTTCAACAGTTGTCTACGCTGACGTACAGTACGTGCTCACACAGACACGTTTAGATCCCAACAGGTCCCCGGCTTTTCCCAGAAAAACATTTTTTTCCTCAGAGTTTATATTCTGCTGGATTATTTTGGGTCTTCTGAGTATGTGTGTGTTAGTGTGTGTGTGTGTGTGTGTGTGTGTGTGTGTGTGTGTGTGTCTGTGTCTGTGTGTGTGTGTGTGTGTGTGTGTGTGTGTGTGTGTGTGTGTGTGTCTGTGTGTGTGTGTGTGTGTGTGTGTGTGTGTGTGTGTCTGTGTGTGTGTGTGTGTGTGTGTGTGTGTGTGTGTGTGTGTGTGTGTGTGTCTGTGTATTCAGTTCTGGTTCAATGAGTTTCTGGGAACTTTTCTTGCCAACCAAAATCTGTCTCACCTCCACTCCTTCAGTGAGCTGACCCCTCTGTCTCTCCCTCCAATCCTGTCTCAGTCTGTCTCACCCTCCCGATCGATTCTCTCATTCTTCACTCCTTCACTCCAACTAACACTCACACACACACACACACACACACACACACACTCACACACAGCCCCCTCCCGCCAACCCACATGCATGCACAAATACACAAACAAGTCAAGACCCACATATGCGTGAGCACACACACACACACACACACACACACACACACACACACACACACACACACAGATTGTACAGTCCACATGTGCACACACACAAACACACACACACACACCCCTCCCCCTATCTGGCCCACATGCATGCACAACACACACAGGCACGCAAATACACACCCCTCCCTCTCAGGCTTACACACACACACACACACACACACACACACACACACACAGAGAGTACACACAAATATCCTCTCTCTAGCCAAGCTCACATGCACGCACACACACACACCCCTCCCCCTCTCTGTAAAGCTCACATGCGCACACACACATTAGGAAAGCTCACTCGAGTGCACACACACACTCTCTCTCTCTCTCTCTCTCTCTCTCACATAACCAAACCCACAGTCTCATGTTCCACACACACACTTTTTCCCTCTCTGACAAACACACACACACAAAGGCAAGCACGCATGCAATCTGCACATTACAGATTCTCAGACTCATGCATATCTGGTACAATATATTGCACACAAACACACACACACACACACACGCACACACACATACGTTCCATCAAACACATTATTCTTTCTCTTGTGGACACAAACACACACAACCACTTGTCACGCAACTGTTTCTGCTACATACGTCTGGATCACACACACACACACACACACATCCACAAACTCACTCAATAAGCCTCACGTACACTCCGTCCTTCATGCAGACACACACACACACACACACACACACACACACACACACACACACACAAACCATCCTCAATAATAAAACAGATACACACACACACACACCACCCACCCTCCCCCCCCTTCTCACATATACCATACCACCCACACACAGTGTGCACATACGCACAAACATACTTTTCCTTTGAGCATGCGTACAAACACACACACACACACACACACACACACTGTCCTTTCCTCTTTCATAAACAAAGTAGATGCATAAACACTCTCTCCTATGACACACACAAACACACTGCCCTTGTCTAGGAGCCACACACACATATACACATACACACACATACACGAACCTTGTGTCTGTCTCTCCCCCTTGACACACACACCCCTCCCTCTCTTACTGACTGCAGAACAAACACACACACACACACACACACACACACACACACACACACACTCACAGACAGAGACAGACAGGCATACACACACCTCTCCTTCCAGAACAAATACACAAACACAGAAAAGACACACACACATACACACAGCATATGCACAAGCTACCAAGCCTTCTTTTTCAGTTTCCAAGACACACACACACACACACACACACACACACACACACACACACACAAACACTCACCCTCCCCTTCTGTTTCAAAAGCTTGCACACGCAATTGAATGCACACACACACACACACACACACACACACACACACACACACACACTCACCCTCACCCTCTGTCACACACTCCCCTCTCTTAAACACACACACACACACTCACTCTGTGCTCTCTTTCTATCTCTCTGCAACACACACCCTCCATCTTCTCTCTTCTCTGTTCGTCACAAACACACACACACACATACACACACACACACACACACACATATATCTCTCAGTTTCTTAAAGACAGACACACACCCTTTCCTTTACCACTTTCTGTATTGTTTTTACAAGCTGTGGGAAAAAAAATCCACTTTGAAATCGATTTTTTTAATGCTAGAATCGATTTATTTGCTTCATTTGACTCTATGCCGAGGTAGAAGGAAGTTACCACTTTTATTGTTAGTAACGTAACGTCATATATATCCGTTCCGTATCCGTCATCGAAAACGAACCGCAGTCGGCCGTAGTGAGCCGAAACGAGAAAGTAGAAAACGGCGGAGGGTCGGCGTGGATACGACCCGAACCCTCGCATGTTAAATCAGTAAAATATGGAACCACTTTGGGTTTCACACATTGCCAGGAAAAGCAGACATCATCGCTAAATCTGCATGCTAACTCTGTCGTGGACAGGAAACGTTATCGTAATGCGGTAACATGGGGTAAAGCCAGCCGCCACTCGCACCTCCGTGGTCAAATCAGCTGACGCTACGACTGTAGAGCACCCACATACTGACATTTATGTTAAATGCATTCAAACGGCCCCGATGGAGCTGATCATGGATGTTTAAAGAGAACGGAGCTGCTAGCGACGGACTTGGCGAAGTTAGCTGAAGTATACACGTGTGTAGGGCTGTGCCGAATACCATTTTTTGGGCTTCGAAGCTTCAGTGAGAAATATTCGAAGTTATTCAAAGCTTGACATGACATGCTCTTCTGTCTCTCTGTCTCTATCTCCCCCGTGTCAGCGCCGCTGCCGCACTACTACACACACACACTTCTACAAACAACAAACAGTGATATCCATCTGAGAAGAACTAATAATAAGTAATAATGTTGTGGGATTATTCCTTATTTCATGGGCTATTTGGGGATTTATACATTATTATTACATACTTGTGCATTTGAATACTGATTTGGAGGTTGAATACCATGGCAACGGTCGAAGCTTCGAAGCATTCAGGTCAGCCCTCATGTGTGACTACATCTGGTTTTCAAAATAAGGTGTAAACAAAGGGAACTGTATATACAAAATACATACATAGAAATAAGACTGATTGAATTGTGTTCACCAGAAGTATAAATCATTACATGTCCCTTATGAATTAAAAAGAAAATACCACTCATTTGTGAGACAAATGTCTTTATTCTTTAATTTTTTGGTTACTGGAAAAAATTTAATAAATAATGCAATGACTGATATATTTGACTTCAGGACATCTCTGACTACATACATTCTGAAAATTAAACATTTTAATGTATTAATTTAGATATTTTCAAAAGTAAGAGTCCCTAGAAGTGTATGATTCAACTTTTTCCCATGGTCTAGGGTTAAAAAAGTTCACAAAAATCGCAATAAATCGTAATATCGAATCGCAATACTTGTAGATTCTCAAATACATATCGAATCGGCACCAAAGTATCGTGATAGTATCGAATCAAGAGATACAGCTCTCGCACCCAAAAAATTCTTTACTTTTTAGACAACACACACACATGATTAACACAATCCGAAACATCACACACTCTCTCTCTTTATACCAATCATACATTTGATTATTAAACACACTGAAACCCACACGCACACCACTTGGTTACACATAAACACAATCCTTCATGCTCACACACAGACACACACCTCCCATCCCTCTCACTCTCCCTCACACACACAAGCACACACACACACACACACACACACAAACAAACACTCACATTCCCTCCCCCACTCTCCTAACACACACACACGTATGCGCAAACACACTCTCCCCTCCCCTTCCCTGTGCCTCTAACACACTTCCCCTCTATCTCTGTCTCTCTCTCTCACTCACTCACTCACACACACACACATACACTTTTTATATGCTCCTTCTCACGTACACACACACACACACACATATGTCCTTCACAGTCCCTCTCTCTTCTGCCTTACAGTAAACACACACCTTTACTCTTTCACTCTCTCCCTCTCACACACACACACACACAAACACACACAGACAAAAACACACGCATGCGTGCAAACACACACTCTGAAAAACACATTTAAAAACACATTTTCCCTTCTCTCAAACACACCCTGTCTTCCCAACACACACTTACTCATTCTCTCAACCACACACAAACTCACTCAATACTACACACAAACACACACACACACACACACACACACACTCACTTACACACACACACTCACTCCTGTTCTCTTTGTCACACACTTCTTACACACTGTGCTCCCCCTCCCTCTCCCCATCTCTCACTCTCTCACACACACACGCACACACACACACAAACACACACACACACACACACACACACAGTGTCTGTCTCTGTCACGCACACACTCTCCCCCCCTCCCATCCCTCTCACACACACACTCCCTCCTCCTTCCTCTGCTCTAGCACACACACACACACACAACACTCCCCCTCCCTCTCTGTGTGAGTGTGAGTGTGTGTGTGTGTCTCTCTCTCTCTCTCTCTCCCTCACACACACACACACACACACACACACACACACACACACAGAGCTGCTCCTTTCTCTCTCACGCTCTCCCCCCCCTCCCTCCCTGTGTGTGTGTGCCTTTCTCTCCCACTCTCACACAACCACACACATATGCGCGTGCACACTACACACAGGCGCGAGCGCGCACTAACAGAAAGAGAGACAAACACACGCACACACAAGCTCTGACAGTATGTTAATTCCAACATTTTTATAACTTTGCCATATTGAACAGATGCATTATGGGTGGCGTTCCTGAAAACTTGGTAACAGTTTAAGACACAACACCAAGGTATTAAACTCTCAGGGTTTTGGGGTTCACCTGAAAAAAGTGCATGTTTTTGTTGTTGAGATAGTGTGTATTCATTAAATGTGCTTCATCCTGTCACTCAAAAGGTGAACTCAGTGTCACACACACACACACACACACTGTGCACTCTTGCGCGCGCTCATGTACACAAACTCGCGCACGCGCGCACACACCTCTCCGGAGCTGCTTTGTAAGGTGGAATTAACGGTCAAAAAAACAAGCTAGAATGACGCAAACCAGCGACTTTTATCACATAATTTCATTCAACTGGACTTTTACAGAGCAAATAACATCTGTTTACAACTTTAGCTCCATCAAAAAAAAAAAAAAAAGCCCTCACACATACATGCGCGCACACACCCACCCGAGCCTCGCTGTCATTGTGGAGTAAAAACACTGTCATGAAACTGTTCTTCACTTATAGTACATGTCACGGTTATTAGAGTATCTCACCCCCGCAGTGGCGGTGTCGGTTTGACGCCCTCTCCGTCGCTGTCCAGGCTGTGTGTCTCTCGGTAGTCGAACAGAGAGCGTACGGTCTCCGCCATGTTCACGCCAGCGATCGCTGATCTTCCGCCGCCGCCGCCGGTTCAGCCTCTCCGCTCTTCTCTCTCCGGCCGCTCAGCGAGCTCTCTCACCAAGGTTATTACGGCCGCTACCACCGCGGCGAGGCGGCGGAGGGGTGCGCGGCGACAAAACACCCCGTTAATCTCGGTTACCGTGTCTTTTTAAGCAAGTCGAACCCGGACCTATATGTGATACTCAAACAATATATTTAAATGGTCGCACTGTGGGGAGTAAACATCATTGCGGGCTACTTTTAATAAATACGTTGATGTCGGCCACCCCCCTACGGAAGAATGGACGCGCCCATCAAGAAAGAATGAAAAAAAGTAGACCGTTTTCTTTTAGAAGAGTGATTATTAGCTCTCTAGTTTATTGAAGAAATCGTGAAAATAAAGTAGTGGCATTCAGGTCAAAGTTTGTCTTTTTACACAGGGACAACATTACGGTATGCTGAGGAACATGTTCTAGCAGCTTACTGGTTACACACGCATATGCACTCTGTATTTTATCAACAGGTTAACCCTCATCAACCAATTGTGTGATTTGTGTATATCAAGATTGCTGACCTCCCAGTTAACATTAGGATGCAGAAAAATTAGTTTTTTTTTGCCAGAATCCATAATGTGATCAGTATTACTTAAAATATACGAGAGTAGTATTAGCTTGTACCAATTATGCATTAGTGACGATGGCAAACTGTAAGGTGTCACAATTTATGTCAAAATACCTCAAAAGTACGTCTGAAAAATGGATGTAGAGGAATATTTAAAAAATAAATAAATAAATAAATACATCCACAAAGGAAGGTCGGTTTAGGAGGGTGCCGAATAAAAGTATGGCTTTTCCTGGAAAAAATTATATATATTATGATTGTGAATTAATCATTGTAATAAGGTTGGCAGGTCCGAAATTAACAATTATGCATTAGTGACAAAGGCAAACTGTGACATGTGCTTAGATAAACTTTTGTTAGCAATTTGTCACAATTTATGTCAAAATACCTCAAATGAAAAAAACATTTCAATATGATATTAAAGTTGTTATTGATAACATTGTTATGTAGACGAATATTTAAAAAACAAACAAACAAAAAAAAAATACATCTACCGAGCCTTTAGAAAGGTACAGAATAAAAAATAATAATATTGTGATTGTGAATTAATCATTTAAAAATTTTTGGCGGGTCCAAAATGATTGTTTTGGTTATCTCTGTGGAAGATATCTGACATTTGGTTCCCACTTCTAACAAGGCTTTGTGAGCCAATAATAAACGACGATGGTATCATGTGGTATCTCTCTCGTCAGTTAGTGTGGAAAAAATGGATAAATGGCTGAAATTGATAGTGCCTGGAACATAGCTTACTGCGGTTCTCAAAGTGAAGTCCAGGGACCCCCAGGGGTCCTTGAGGGGGTCCCCAGCAAAAAGGGGAATCATTTATTTTCACTATAATTCCATCTATAAGTAACATAAAGAGAGAACATATGAGTATTTAGGTCATGGGTTTAATACACTTTCTGTAATAAAACATGTAAAAGCAAAAAAAAAAAAAAAAAATCAGATGGGGGACACTGGGACAAAATCTTATCAAATCGGGGTCCGTGGTCTAATTTGTGTCAGTTTAGGGGTCCTTGATGTGAAAAATTTGGGAACCACTGGCCTACTATAGAGAATTAGTATATAGAATACAATTGAACCACAGGCCAGTCTGTATTTATATGGCACAGCTTCACTATTGACATTGAAATGTGATTTTTTTTTTCATGCAAGACAGGATCTCAAAAGTTGTGAGGATTTACAAAAAGTGGCTTAATCAATATGTGTCTAAAACATAAATTGGATTTAAAAAGGGGAATGATTAAGGTTTGTGCTGGACAGAAACATGTGGCTTACATTACATTGTGTTCCAGGGGTTTGCTAATGAAATGCTAATCACTGGGGAGAGCAGACTGCAGTAACACTGATTAGCTACTTCCTTTACCTCTAATTTATGTTGTAAGATGTTGATTTCTGGACTAAGTTGTAAGGATGAAAATCAGAAGGTAATTCACAATATGATAGTGTTACAATACACTGCCTACGTTAACAATAATGAAGGCATTTCTCTTTTGCACAATACTGCAAGTAAATCATATGATCCATTATGACGCCTCTGGGACTGAAGAGGGAGCCATATTTGAAATGACAAAATTGCTACTTTCAAAATACTAATTAATCATATATTATATTATATACATATATTTTTTTCCAATACTTCTAATTTCATGGATGTTTTTGGGAAATCAGATGAAGCAACATGTAACAAATGCACAACCTTGTTTTTAAAAATGTGCATGTGCTCCATCATTCAAATGTAAAATCATGAACTGACAAAAGGCTTCAGAGAGCAGAAGACGATCATAATATATGGAAAATATAACTCGAATGAACTCAAATCTATTCTTTTATTATTGAAAAAATGCTTGAGAAACAGTAAAATCCATAGTCCAAATAGCAAACAGCAGGTACCAGTAAAAATATGGCAAGAAAGTGTATTGATATATTGTCATATTATTTGTCTCAGGGCCCTTAGGGTGTTGCATATCCCAATTATCAAGATTTTCACGTTGCTTTGAGCAGTAATTATAGTTGTTAGTGTTATTGGCTTATTGTATAATAAAACTGCCACATAGCTAAAAATGTCTTTCCCAACCGTACAGTATTCAACCGAAAGCAATCAATATAAAAACTAAATAAAGAAAGAAAACTAATAGGTGGTTTTATATGATGTGTTTTATTTAATTGCAAAAAATATATGATGGGTATAGTTTGCTGAGTGTTTTGCATCCTATTCAAGGCTTTATTTCAATAGGGAATCTTCTGTGATTATTAATTAAACCACCCATTTGGTCTCAATGTCAAATTTAAAGCCATAATAGTTACAGAGTAACCTACCATACAAATACACTGTACACTGTGGCTGTTGGTACACCGGTCAAACTCTTTCATCAATGCTCTGAAAGGCTCATTAATAATGTATAAGGAGGTAAACTAGAATAAAGGAGAGAAGAGACAACATATAAGAATATTACACGGCTATGTTGAATACTCGATTGTGATTGGTTAATCCCAGCGTTCTACGGTCTGTTATTTCTTTATAACAGACCGTTGCTATGGACGCAGTTCTGATGTCGGACTCTGGAGGACCATTTTTGTGCGGCATCGCCCTGTCGGGGTTTCTTTCAGAACAATAACCGGCGCGCTGTACATTATCCCTTACTTATTAGCCTACATATTGAGATCAACAATATAAATCATGTTTCATTTTTCAAATAACTGAGACAACTATTAAAGATCTATGGAACAGTCTTTTTGAAATGACATCTGTCACAAGCTAATTCATCCATGGCATTGCCAGACCACAATAAGCTGTGTTGTAAGGTACAGTAGTTTATTACACGGCTGTGTTGAATAATCGATTCTGATTGGTCAAATTGCGGCGTTCTACGGTCTGTTATTTCTTTATAGCAGACTGTTGCTATGTATAGCAGACCGTTGCTATGGGCGCAGTTCTGATGTTGGACTCTGGCGGACCGTTTTTGTGTCAAATTATTGATCTCTTAAGTAAGTAGCCGTGTAATAAGCGGGATAATGTACAGCTAGCGGGTCATTGTTGTGAAAGAAACCCCTTCAGGTCGATGAGAGAGTGCGACAACGCCCTGTCAGGGTTTCTTTTACAACAATAACCGGCTCGCTGTACATTAGCCCTTTCATGGTTGTTGTATGGTCTTACAATATAATAGAAAATCCCAAATGCAAACATTTGGACTGATGCTTGTCAGTCTGCATATCTTTTATATAGTGCTTGCTGTTACAGGTAAAGCTTGTTGTGATTGTTTGTCTTTACTACTTGCTACTCTAGTTCTGTTGTTGTATTGCCCGATAGCCTACTGTTTGTCTGGTACTGTCTGTTGATTGTGTGCCTGTCTGCATTTTTCCTTTATGTAAAGCTTATTGTCATATCTAATGCTTGTCATGTATGCTGTCTTTTTAACTTTTGATTTTTCTTTTACCCCTTCCCTCAAGAGGCTTTGCCTTTTGCCAGGCCGCCATTGTAAATAAGAATTTGTTCTTAATTGACTTGCCTGGTTAAATAAAGGTTAAAAAAGGATTGATTATTGATTGAATTTAACCTGTCAATTAACCAAGTCATCTCCAGACTGGTCTCCAAGCTGGTTGATCTGGGACCTATCACTAAATCCTCAACTGGAGAACACTGGAGTGGTTAAAAACCTGCAAACACAGTGGTGTCCATGTGACAGATTCTGTCAAACTCTTGGTTGGCGGGTTTGGTCTGGTGTTTGCAGACAGGTTGACTTTAACGTGTTGTCCACTTCAGAGTATCCCATTTAGAAACATCAAAATAATACTGTAGGCTGGGAGGCAGCAAATAGCAGCCCATTGGCCAAATCTGGCTCTTCACCGAAAATGTTTGGTCCCCCCAATGAAAGATTGAATGTTATTGATGGGTTATTGCAGACTATCATAGCGGGAGGGTTAATTTCAGGTATCCAGTATGAAAGTCCTGTTCATTTTGTGCGTAGACAATGGTGGGCGACTGGCAATTGGAGCCCTTCCAAGCCTTGGATGGACTTGAAACTCCCATGAATCATCAGCACAAAAGATGACCACCTGTGTAAGAAAATATCCTTGAAAAAAGTCAAAGGTAAGCCAGTGTACACAAAAACCTAAGGAAGCATTTCTGTAAGAAAAACATTAAATTAAAAGTCAGTGTGCGGAAGGTAAAAACTATGCATTGTGGAAACTAATAGGCCTACATTCAGCAGTTAAAGCCAGGTGCTATATGATTCTGGGTCTATTTTGTTTGAATTCAGCAGATATGGTGCTGTGTTTCCGTCTCAATTGTAAAAACAAAGGGTTCTGAATTTGCCCTGTTTGGCCTCGTTGCCATAGCAACGGCAGCTGAGGCTCATGGCTATTGTAGTATTCAGAGAAAAGCACCATAACTGATTTTATGTCAGATCTCTTCATTCAACTTTTTTTTTCAAATTCTGTTTCACAGAAATTAAGTCACCTATACCATTGTTCATTTATACTGAGGAACATTGAGGATATCAATAAAAGAACTCCTATAGGAATTTATAGTGGTATACTTGCAGAACCAGCAGCTTCTCCTACTTTGCAACTCTAGAGGGCTACATGGGAACCTTTAGGCATTTCCACATGCAGTTTCAGAAATGTACTGTAGCTATAACAGTAGCCTAGAAATAAAAAAATTCATCAGATCATGGTGCTAAAATTCAACGTCCTTACACAACGGTTCGTATGATATCTTATGAAAAGTAAATTCAAATTTTTCCTGCATTCTCCTACGAATGTCCGGCAGCAACACGAGCAATCAGTGCGCTTGCTCAATCCCCTGCAGTGCAGAACCTCTTGTTTAGGCCAGTGGTTCCCAAACTTTTTCACGTCAAGGAACAACCTGCAAAATTAGGTCTCATAGACCATCAGATAACAGATTAATGATCAAACCAATTCAAACACAAATTGAATCCCTCAGTATTATTTAAACAAAGCATCTCACAAACACAAAGGACGCATCAACAGTTTCATTGCAAAGGATGCAATGATGACCCTGATGATGTCATTAAAAAGATCCAGTATATTTGGAGCTTGACCTACAGGAGGGTTTACGAGCGACGTCATCAATAAAATGCACGTGCATGCAGGCGGGGTAGAAAACAAACCTTTTTTTGTGTGCCATGAATCGCAAAAGTAATGGCTGGAAAATGTTCATTATCGCAAGAAGGAAATCTCTCATTAGCTCAGAGAGTATAATTAGCCATTAGCTCCAGCTATCTGGTCAGAGCCATGGGTTTTTATACGGAGAGGAAGAAAGGCCTATTTTAAGACAGCTCACACTGTTATGGCTGTTTATTGAATTGTGCGAACATTTGTCAGGCTCTGTGATCAATGTTTTGGTGATCAGCCTGACGTGCCTTAGCGTTCCAGTGTGAAAATTGGTGACAGCAGTGGAAACTGATGGCTTTGGATGGAAAATGTGTCATGTTGCTATATGCTTATAATTTTTCAGAATCAAACAGGTGTGCAGAGTCTCTTTTCATGATCTTGTGTGCCTTTATGCACTGCAGTAATCTCTAATAGGAGATTTTGCACTAATGCAACACATTTGGCATGTATCTAGTGTCTGGTATGTTTTGAGGAAACAGGATTCTCATACATGTTACAAATATAATATCCAGAATGAGTGTGCCTGTACTCTATAAGGCTGCATTCACACCCAATCAGGAGTGTCACTGGGAGTGTCACTTAATAGAGTGCTCCAGGGATGATGTATTTTTGTAGGC
>CAKAOJ020000046.1:162500-227500 GCA_916701645.2 Sebastolobus alascanus
TTTGAGTGTCGTGTGCAAACAATCATGAGATGATATGAATGCAGCTTAGAGCGCTTTGATCACGGAGGACATTTTGAAGCAGCAGATTTGACTCAGTGGTGCATTGATCCGAAGCTGACATTTTTATTTTCAGTTGCATGTTTAAGTCATTTTTCAACAAAAATGCCACTTGCTTTAGGTTCTAAAATATGAATATTTGCATTCGTTGGACAAAACAAGCAATTGAAATATGTCAAGTTGGGCTCTGGGAAACAATTTTCTGACATTTTGTAGACAAAATAATGAATCAATAAAGAACATAATTGGTAATAAATGATCATGAGTAACTGCAGCCCTACTACATTGCCTCATTGCCTTGCATCCCTGTATCCATCCTGTATCCTACTGTATGTACTGTATGTTTAAAAGCCAGTACTTAAACAGATAGATGAACTCAGCAATGTTATAGATCCCATGTCTGAAAGGGGCTTTAACTTAAAAAGCTCAAGAGAAGATGGTTTTCATTCCAGAGAAACTGATTTAATTTGAGACACCAAGGAGACTTTTGGACTGCAGTGATGTAGGGAAACACAAAACAAATTTGTCAGCCCACAGATTAAATCTAGCTTTGGTGTCTGCTCTCTTGTGTCAACATTTTATCGAGGGCCAAAAGTGTATCCCGCAAGACAATAGTTTCACAGATAAAGCCCCATTTGCAGGACGGGGATTATTGCTGCTTGACCATAAACTCCAAAGATAAACAGCAGATGAGAACAATTCATAAGTACATCCAAATATTTGGTTGACCATCGGGGATAAAACGGGGTTAGTCACACATTCATTATATGACAAAGCTGTTAATCATACAGTCTTTACGATGTGAAAATCCCACCACTGTTGTGACGACTCTAATGAGTGTGGCCGTTTCCTACAGTGTGATTGCTGCTCATAGACAGATGTGATGGGAACCTAATCCTCTCTTTGTGCTTTGAGCCATTTGTGTACGGCGAGCTCTCTCTCACCACCAGAGGTCAAAAGAGAGGTCACCTAGTGGTGTAACAAACGACACTCGTAAAGAAGACGCACACAGTGAAAGTGTCAAATAATTAGTTGGGGAAAATAATCAATGAATAGCACAAACACAAACAAAACATGTTGTTTGGTAGGAATGTAACCACGGCGATGTACTTCTTGTAATCTGTAGGAAGAGGACAGACTTGAGTAGGTCAATCCATGACTGACAGATGACATGCGCCGCACAAACAGAACAACGGAGGGCTCTGACTACTCAGTTGCCCCATAAAGCTAATACACAGACTCAGAGGCTGCGCTCAGACCAACAATAGCGTCAAACATATGCAGCCTCATTCATTTCAGTGAGACCAACGCATTGGTCCAATAGTCCCAGGTTGTGTCCAAAATTCCACACTAACTTGCTATTTAGTACGCTAAAACAATATGTGAGATATTTCAGTATGTCCGAAACAATAGTATGAAACCAATAATACGCAAATTGCATAGTATTTCTGGTGAAATATTACCATATTCAACGCTGGACACTACAGCAGCATAAATGCATGCAATGCGGCAGTAAAGACAAAGTTCATAATGGATGTTGACAGACAGCTCTGTAACATCAATAATGCTTCAATTTAAATCTAAGTATAAAATTTCACTCCGCTAGGCGTTATATATATTTTTAATTAATTCAGACTTTAATTCTCACAAACCGTCGTTTTGGTCACAACGTTGGTACGGGTTACCATGGTTACTCGTCTCCAACCGGAGAGGAGGCTCTCAGAAAGTGATGACGTAAATTACAGCTCAGTGCGTCCGAAAAGATACACACTACTGTTTATTCACACAAAAGTTTGTTGCACGATAGTACACCTATCGAGTATCTAGTGCATAGTATGCAATTTTGGACGCAGTCCCAGTCTTGGTGGAATATTTTCTTCATCGCGAGTCTTCTATTGACCTTCCAATTGTGGAGACGGAGAATAAAATAAGTGCCATCATGTTAACTTTCCACAGTAAAATGCTGCACATAATATTACTACGTAATACTTTTTTGTCTGATAACTTCAGATTTCCTGGTTCATGTTTTATCTTCTCCTATAGAGTGGTGCAGGAATGAGTCCTAAAGCCCGGAAATGAGTTAGCATTTTACCACTTCCGGTTCCCTCTTCTGGAAGTCAATGGTTTTTTTTAATGGGTTTTTAGTTAAATGCCTGAAATAAGGTCTGTGGTTAACACAAGCTGAAGAGATTTGAAAGTTTTGTTCTACGATATAAAAT
Organism: Sebastolobus alascanus; assembly: GCA_916701645.2. Lineage (NCBI taxonomy): Eukaryota > Metazoa > Chordata > Actinopteri > Perciformes > Sebastidae > Sebastolobus > Sebastolobus alascanus. The sequence goes on from CAKAOJ020000046.1 coordinate 164,777, forward strand.
ACGTCAGCAAATATCGCACTCGTGAATTTTGAAGTTTTTATGTGTCTTAAAAAAGGCTAAAAAAGTGCATTGTATTTCAACTTTTTGGTCAAATTTGGCCAAACTTCTCTAGTCTTCGAGTATTCCTGGTATGGGGCCAACCAGACTCAAAACAGAGAACAGAGCTGGAAAATCCTTTCAGAAAAAATATGTTTTATAAGATTTATGAGCTGTGTAGTCCTGCAGCAGATAGCTCATCATCAGAGTAGATGGAAAGAAAGGAAAGATACAACAATGCATCCCAAATCCATACACAGAAGAGCAAATGCAATACATGTAATATTGCATTTACAGTATATCACATTAAAAGTGCATCATTAGATATTTAGGATGCATTTGTGCTGTATGATGTATTTTTGCATGCACGACATGAACAGTAGCTCTTATTTTCTTAGGGTTTAGATTTCATCTTTGAAATGAATCACTGCGACTCTGATCAAACGACCGAATGCATTCATGTTGCCGTCCAGTAACACCCAGTAGTACCCTCCATCGCTCACATCTCACACAGGTTTGTTTCTACTCCCAGTGCACCCACCAACAGTTTATCAACTTACATATACTAAATACAGCATGTGACACGGCACATCTGAACTAAATTAAATCTACAGCCTGTGAATTAAACAAAGTGACATAAGTTAAACTGTAAAATGACCAAATGGTCCCCTCATCATAAAAAATGTAAACACTGCAAACGTTTCCTTGATTTTTACTCAAACGCCTCTTGATGTATATTTTTTATCCAACGCGCCCTCTCTGCTTTGTGCTCCATATTAACATGGATCTTATTAGTTATTGAGGCATGACTTCTATATGTAGGATTCTCTCTCATTTACAGTATCTTCTCTGTTTCTTACCCCAAATCGCGGTTCATCTCATCCAGAGTCTATGGCTGATGCATATTTAATTTGTAACGCAGTCCAGGTTAGACTGACAGAGTTACACGTTGAGGGACATTTTTTAATTAATTTCTCCGTTACGTTATCACAATTCAACCAAACTACTACAAGTTAACTTATCAACTAAAAGTTGATTATTGCACTGCAAGCTTCAACTACCCAACGGATAGATAACGGATCATTGGACAGACAAAAAAATTCTGAATTCAGACCCAGTCAAAAATATATGTTCATATTGACCATTGTGATGCAGAACATGATTTTTGTGTTGCACATTTTTCCATTTCACTTTATGAATTGAAGTAAAACTTGTTCTGTTATTTTAAGGAGAGACACTACAGGTGAATAGGGTAAAAATGTAACTAATATATATGAATGAAAGCATGAAACTTCCCCAGTTGATACTTAAATTAAGGCAATTAATGTTTTGTATTACTTAAGTTTTCTGGAACTTTATGTTTAAATATGCAAATGAGGTACTCTCCTATCAAATATGAGCTGATTTCCAGAACAGAAATCTGAACATTGGATAAAGCCAGGTTTGCTGACATATTAAGAGTCAAAGGTTTTTACAGAGGGAATCTCTTTTTTGTCAATCCATAAATCAGACAATACTGTCAACAGACATAAAAAGTCAATTTTCGCAATGTTTTAGTAATAAAATGTTGTATAAATCAGGCTATGAATGATATATGAACAAACCCCTCTGTAAAACCCTTCAGAATATAGATAGGAATGATAATGGAAAGTTTGGTGAATGTAAGTGCTACTTCCCCAGTTGATTTCGTACATTAAGACAATTATTTGTTTGTATTACAAGTTTTCTGAAATGTTATGTTTAAATATGCAAATGAGGCATTATCTAATGCTAAGTTTAGGTGAATTTAGGAGAAATCTACAGACGCAAACAGACAAAGTAGTAAAATAATCACCTAAATGTGTATTTTGGATGTTTTCTCTCCACTAATCTGAAAGATGTGTTTGCCTGTAGTGTCTCGCCTTAAACAATTAAAATCAGTATCACAAATAAATGAAAGTAGACTAAGACTTTCATGAAAATGTTCTTTGATCATTTAAGTGCAGACTTCTACTATTTACATTGTATTTCCACTACACTCCCTTCTTATGTGCCCATTTGCATTCCCATCAGTTTGGACTCTTGATGTTGCGGTTGCACCACACTTGTTGCCTCCTGTGACATGATTTCATTGCCAATAAAGTGCCCTAAAAAACATAACAAAACTATAAGGAACAAAGGATAAATTGACGTAAGCATTACTGAGGAAAATCAAGAAAGAAAGAAGGAATACATGTATGTAAACACCAGAGGGTGCTGTTACACCTGTGTCTTCCCTTCATACACTGAGCGTCCCCAGATAATAACCCATGTGTGGAATGATTTATACCCACGGCAGTCAAAACTACACATATCAGCGCTACATGGCGTGAATTCAAATGTTCTCATTTTTATCTGAATGTTCCCCTTGCTGACTGCTTCCTCCATCAGCTGCAGGCAGTATATCTTAAATAATCACTTCAGATGTATCACAGGAGGGCATGCGTGAGGGAAACGTGAGATGTTGATGTTAGCATGTGAGAAAACAACATTTTCATGCATTTTGAGTCGCCGTTAATGATGTTATGTCTCCTCAAAATGTGAAAGAAAGAAATAAAGAAACTCTGAATCTAGATGAATTGTTGAATTTCATCTTACTTTTAGGTAAACAATAAATATAAAGTTGTATTAGACTCTGCCATGCTTAAAATAAACTTGATGAACGTGGTTATTGTCTCTTGCTCCCTCTCTGTCTGAGGCCTCTGTTCATGTAAAGGGGGCTTCATGCCCTAAAAATAACCCAATCCACTCATCTCTCCGTGTCAGTGGGGATCTGTGTCTCTCTCGGCTGGCTATTTTCACTCATCTCTCTCTTTTTCACACCATATATGTCAGCTTCTCACCTTATTGGCCCCTGGCTGAACACCTCGCTTCATCTTCTGATTCCTTCACTCACCTCTTTCTCTCTCTCTCCCTAACCTCTCTCTCATTAGTCCTCTTCTTCGCCCACACACTCTTCTCGCGTCTCCGTCTCATCTCCGAGCGCTTCTCGTGCTCCGAGCGCTTCTCGTGCTCCTCACTCGCGCGGTGGTCCTCGCTCGCTCCTTGGTGATCACCGAGGGCAGGGCTTGCAAGGTGGTGATGGCCGTCTTGGTCCAGTATTCCACCTCTTTGAAGACCCGGTACACCCAAAGCTTCAGCTCAAACACAACGGTCGGATCGTCTAACTGTCAACAAGAAGGGGAGAGATCATCGAGCTCTGCCTTAATTCCTCTCCAGCACTTTAACATCATCATCTGTCAACATCAGCACCTACCTCTAATCCCGCCACGCTGGGGGTCAGCGCCGCCGCGCCGTCGGCACTTTTGAGGAGTTCTCCAGTGTTGATCAAGAGAAGCGACAGCCTGTCCTTCACCATCTTCCTCTTGGTCTCATAATCACCCTTCTTCCCATCGCCCAGCTCCTCTTCCTCTTTGGCGATGGCTCGCTCAAGCAAGCCACGGCACTGTAGCAGAGCAGAGTGGAGACGCCAGAGCTTGTCCCTGGTGTTCAGCTGGGAGGAAGGAGGAGGGACGGTCACCAGACGACCGTCGGCCGGCGTGACGTCTGCGGTGAAGCTCTCCTTCTTTTTCTTGAGGGGGAAAGAGAGAAAACAAGGAGGGTGGAAATTAAAAACAGGAGTGAGATTTGGGACGGCATTCATACGCAGAAGGAAGAAGAGGAGGAGTTGGAAAGTGAAGTGCATAAGTGGAAGATTGAAGAATGTTCTCTATCGGGTACTAACCACACTGACGTCACTGTTGACAACAATTTGGCACTGTATTGGAGATCGCTGTCTATGAGGAAACAGGGATTTTCTCCTCATGCAACAGGAATTCATTCAGGCTCATTCATATTGCTTCAAAGAATAAAATATACCCAACACAGGAAAAGCATTTCCTTTGAAGAGGAATTGGTATTCAGCCCGATTCCAGAGAGGTTTTATTAAGTCAACAAGTTAAAGGTTAAAGTGAGCAAGTTAAAATAACACGGAAGCAAGGAGAAGAAAAAAACACATACAATACCATACTGTATGGTGTAAAATAACACAACTCTCTGAAACACAAAGTCATTAACACACACTGTATGTTGACATTCAAAGAATAGTTTGACATTTTGCAAAATACACATATTCACTTTCTTGCCGAGGGTTTACTGAGAACATTGATACATCAATCATGTCGGAGAGGTACGTTAGATATGAAGCTACAGCCAGCAGGTGATTAACTTAGCTTAGCATAAAGACTGAAAACAGGGGGAAACAGCTAGCCTGGCTAAGTTTTTTGGACAGATTAAAGGACCAGTGAGTACATTTCAGGGGGATCTATTGGCAGAAAGGGAATATAATATTAATAAGTATGTTTTCTTTAGTGTATAATCACCTGATAATAGGATTCGTTGTGTTTTCGTTACCTTAGAATGAGCCGTTTATGTCTACATACAAGATACCGGTAGATTAAATATGCAGTATTAGCGGACGTTTTGTTAGCATTCAGTCAACATAACATTAGCTAGCCTATCTTTGTCCGGATGATTGCGTAGTTGGCATTTGGCTTGTTGATCTTAATGTCATATACCCACTCATTTGTAAATTGGACATCGGCCTCCAAAGATTTACATATTTTGAACTGCTGACACGTGTTCAGTAACGTGTTCAGTATCTGACATTATGATCTGTGCGATGATATTGACGCGCCACTTCGCAGGCGTGACTGTAGCTGGCATCAGCTTTTAGTACTTGAGTGAGTTGTGAATCCCAGAGGCCTCCTTGTGACATTATACCGAGGCGTTAATGTTGAACCCTGCGTGCAAGTTAGTACCAGAGTGACAGAGTGGCCTAATGTGACCTGTACGCTCTGGGAGTCGGGGGGGGTTAATGTGTACACGGCTCCGACTGCAGAGGAAATGTGATTCAGGCAGTTATGGATACCCCGGGAAGCGATACTGTAACCAGGGACAATATCCTCATGGATCACTGTGAATTATGATAACGTGGTAGGCGCTGAAAATGATTTAAGAGATATCAAACGGATGTTGCAAATGAGCGTTTTCTCACCCAATGAATAGGCGGGAAAAATAATGCTCTGCCTGAAAAACAGTCGATCTGCATTGGTTTCATGCGAGATCTATGTGCCAATTCCTCCAGGGCAAAGAGAGAAAACACAGGTCATAAATGTACATGCATTTTGGTATGACAGGCTAAGACATATCTAATCACTTCATGGTATGTTCACTGGAATGCATCTTACGGTGAGCAGCAACATTTCCAAAAACTATTTTGCCACATAGTCAGTGAGAAAGAAGAAAATTGAAGAAGACATGACGGATAGAGGAAAGAAGGGTCAAACTCTGGGAATGAAGTGGATGAGGTTATATGCCAGGCCGCTCCCTAGCTCCCAGCGAAACACATGAAAGGAAGGATGAGGCAGCGAACTGGCAGGAAACCAGGCAGTTTTAATAACCGGTAGCTCTCACACCTATAGGCAAAAGAGACGCAGGCTTGTGGAGAGGAGATGAAGGCTCCGTGCCCAAGCATGGATGAGTTTGTGCCAGAAAAACGCCCACTTCTGTCATTCCAGCTGCGTTCACCCCCTCCTCTCTGAATTCCTACCCCCTGCTGTCCTAGACAACTTCTTTCTCTTTCACACAGATATACACACTCATCCTCCCTCTTATCTTGTTTTTGCATGCATCCCTTTTATCATTCTTTGTCCATGTACTCAGGGGCAGGGCCAAAGGGGAGGCCACCCTAGAATCTAAGTGGCCACCCCCACCAGAGTCTGAATGTGATAGGTCATTGGGCTTGTCAGTATTAATTGCTTCAAGTAGTAGTAGTAGTTTTCTTCTCCAAAACAAACATTTTACAGTGCTTTGATGTTGGCCAAATTATAAAATTTAAAGCAGCAGTGGGTAGAAATGGAGCAGCTATTTTTATAAAACTATATCCTTACAGAAGTGCATGAGACAGGTAATCTGAAAAAAAATCATGTGCCTCTGTGTTCTCCGGTGCTCCTAATGGCATCTGCAAGATCTCACAGACCGGAGGAAAACAACCAATCAGAGCCGAGCTGGAGTCTGCCGTCTCTGAGCAGCTGTCAATCACTCGCGAACTCTGAACAAACAGTCAAACTAGGCAGCGCTGATCAAATATGAATCAATATTCTGTTACGTTAATGCCTATTTATCCCCTCAAATGTTTTCAGAAACATCTTGTAGTGTACTGTTTAGCTGTAAAATAAGAAAGTTTGTGACCCGGCAGCCATGTTGAGATCAGTTGGGGAAATACCAAGCACCGCCCACCAGCCGGAGCACAGTCAATAGGAACGCCCTCTCTCTCTGAAATGACCTGTGATTGGCCAAAGTGTCCCGTCAATGACTAGATTTTTTAAAGCCTGAAAACAGAGCCATTAGGAGGTGCCGAAGTCTAGTTATCTCTAAGAACATTTGAATTACAATATGCTGAAAGGTTATTATGGATTTTTTTGCCCAATGATGCCAAAAATAGTCTGCCTACTACAGGTTTAAGTAACTGAGAAATATGCATAATTGTTTCTTCAGGGCCAGACAGACAATATACACAGGGCTAGGGCTGTAATTTTTTATTGGTTTTACATGTTATTTAAATGTGCCACGCTTCTTTGAGTCTGTGTCTTGTAAAGTTACAAGCTAAAAATGGATGCAAAAATTACATGGCTCGTTCGACTTTAAGTTTATAACAATAAAAATGTAAAGTTGCAAGCTAAAAATGGATGCAAAAATGGCATGAAACGTTCAACTTTAAGTTTATAACAATAAAAATGTCAAGTTACAAGCGTTAAATGGATGTAAGAATTACATGGCTCGTTCAACTTTAAGTTTATAACAAGAAAAATGTAAAGTTACAAACTAAAAATGGATGCAAAAATTACATGAAACATTCAACTTTAAGTTTATAACAAGAAAAAATGTAGTTAAAAGCTAAAAATGTATGCAAAAATAACATGAAATGTTCAACTTTGAATTTATAACAAGAAAAAATTTAGTTGAAAGCTAAAAATTGATGAAAAAATTACATGAAACGTTCAACTTTAAGTTTATAACAAGAAAAATGTAAAGTTACAAGCCAAAAATGAATGCAAAAATGTAATGTAATGCATGCACTCCAAAATTAATTCCTAAATATATATGATGTGATTAAGTGGCCGCCTCTCTCTCTCTCTCTTATATTGTGGTAGGCTTGTTTTGGGCTTTTTTGGGGGGAGAGTTGCTTCTTTTGGGCTTGTTTCTATAGATCTGGTTGCTTGTTTCTCTCGCAAGATCTGGCAACACTGGTCACATGCATGCACACAAAGTTACAGGCATGCAGAGGACATCCATGACACACACTCACACAGAGAAAAAATCTATTAATTTTCCATTTAACCTTGGCCTAGTTCTCACTCTCTCTCTGGCAGGTTGAAGCAAGTGGAAACTATACTCACATAAAGTTCCAGTAAGATGTTGCACTCATAGCGCAGCTGCTCCGCTATAGCAGCAGCCCGGGCCACGGTGCTGCTGCTGCTCACATCCGAGCCGGTCAAACCTCTAGTCCGCCTGGCTGCCATCGGACCTCCAGCTGCCTCTTTACCGGGAACACTCACTCTACAGGCGCATTGGTGGCAGCAACGCAACAAGCCTCCTAATATACGTACGCCCGCCTCATCCCGACAACACCGGATTCCCGGTCACGGTTCACTCCAGCTGGCTGCTTTTCCGCTCTCCGGTCAAGTCTCCGGTCAGATCTTCAGTAGATTCCCGGTTTTGTCTGCTCACTGTCTGTTACTTATGTTACAGAGTTAGTGTGCGGCCAACTCTCCGCCCTTTCCCCCGGGAACCTGATGCCAGGTCGGAAGAATTTAACGGGACCAGCGGGGGCGGAGAGCCTCGGAGGAGGCGGAGGAGGAGGAGGGAGGAGCTCATCAATTTATTCATGAGGAGCAGCTTATCTGATTTACGGGTACTGACCCAAAGCAGAGATGGTCTACATTTAAGAGGTTGATGTTGCTGCCTGGAGTAGTTCAATCTGTCCTCTTTATGAGAAAAGTATACAAAGATCACAGGAAAACAACAAGTCTCTATAAAACTATACTGGAAATATCAGAAATATAAGCCAAGTACAGAAGTACTCTGGCCTAGTTTTGCAATTTTGAGGTAGAGCCTACTTCTACTTTACTTGACTAGGACTATATTTCTGACTGATATCAGTTTATAAAAAATGATTGTAGTGGTGTAATGTAACTTAGTACATTTACTCAAGTAGCCTAATGTACTCGAGTACAATTTTGAGGTAGGCTACTTCTACTTTACTTGACTATATTTCTGATTGATATCAGTTTATACAAATTGATTGTAGTGGTGTAATGTAACTAAGTACATTTACTCAAGTAGCCTACTGTATTTGAGTACAATTTTGAGGTAGGCTACTTCTACTTTACTGGACTATATTTCTGATTGATATCAGTTTATAAAAATTGATTGTAGTGGTATAATGTAACTAAGTATAATTACTCAAGTAGCCTACTGTATGAGTACAATTTTGAGGTAGGCTACTTCTACTTTACTTGACTATATTTCTGATTGATATCAGTTTATAAAATATGATTGTAGTGGTGTAATGTAACTAAGTACATTTACTTAAGTAGCCTACTGTATTTGAGTACAATTTTGAGGTAGGCTACTTCTACTTTACCTGACTATATATCTGATTGATATCAGTTTATAAAATATGATTGCAGTGGTGTAATGTAACTAAGTACATTTACTCAAGTAGCCTGTTGTACAATTTTGAGGTAGTACTTGTGCTTTACTTGAGTATTTCCATTTTCTGCTACTTTATGCTTCTACTCCACTACAATTATGTGGCTAATATTGTACTTTTTACTGCACTACATATGTATCTGAAAACATTAGTTACTTTGCAGATTCAGATTATTTGTACAAAATATAATCAACTAATAAATTATAATTAGTTATTTTAAATAATGCTATGCTGCAGTACATAAAGTAATTAAAATGAGCTCTACCTTCTCCAGCTGCAACTTTAAAGTGATGGCCACATTAATGCAATAATAATTATAATCCAGTAATATAATATATATTATTCTGTATAATAGGTAGGCTACTTTACTTTTGGTACTTAAAGTATATTTTGATGCTGATACTTTTGTACATTTAATTGAGTGAGATTTTGAAAGCAGGACTTTTACTTGTAACGGAGTATTTTTACACTGTGGTATTAGTACATTTACTGAAGATTTGAGTACTTCTTCCACCTCTGTATGATTGTTATAAAGGCCTATTAAACTTCCCAAAAGTATATAAAGTAGTTCAAATGAACTTCACCTCCACCAACTACAACACTAAAGTACTGCTTATGCCTGCATGTTAATGTATACATCAATAATACTATTATAACAACATTGACAGGGGCCAGTCTAAATGACTCCGTTTGATACTGTAAGTCCTATTTTAAATGCAGTACTTTTACTTGTAATTGACCTTTTTATAGTGTGATATTGCTTCAGTATAAAACCATACCGTAACCTACCATCATAAAAGAAACAGCAAGTACCAATAAAGGACTATTATGGTGAGTTGACCTATGTATTCTCATCAAAATAAATATCAGTGTTAATGTCAGGACAATACAGCAATGGCCTTTAATTTGGAATAAATGTATAAGTAAGTGCATATTAGCGACCCGCTCATAAAAGACATTTTTACTTGTTGTAGCAGAAAAGCAACAGGTGTAACCTGATGGGTTACTGATGCGTTTGTTTCATTTAGACTGCCAGGAAGCCTTGTCATTAAGCCAACATGCACAATGCCAGAGCCCTGCCACAGGCACACATGAATGGAATACAGCTGCTATATACTGTTGGCTATTAGTAGCACCAGTGTTTGACAAGTCAACATATCTGTCCGGACAAATGTCCACTTGGATTTTGTCATTACATTTATTTTAACCAATTTATGAATTTGAGTGTATGAATTCCACAAGGTGACAATACTGATTTAGAGCAGGAACAAATACTCACAGTTAATGGACTAATCTAACGCCACCATGGGGACTTTAAACAACCAAACACACACACACATAGATTAAAAAAAAAAACATCAAATAATAATGTAATATTCAAACAATGTTTTCTTTTACTCATGTGGTGTCAGATAAAAAACTACAGTAAAGCCAGTTAAAGCAGCAGTGGGTAGAAATGGAGCAAATATGATTAAAAAATATATTTTTATAAAACGGTCACTATATCCTGACATTAGTACTCGAGACAGTTAATCTGAAAAAAATCATGTACCTCTGTGTCCTCCGGTGCTCCTAATGACATCTGCAAGATTTCACAGACCGGAGGAAAACAACCAATCAGAGCCGAGCTGGAGCCTTGCCATCTCTGAGCAGCTGTCAATCACTCGTGAACTCCGCTCGCTATCTCTCTGAAATGACCTGTGATTGGCCAAAGTCTCCCGTCACCGGCTAGATTTTTTAAATCCTGAAAAGAGCCATGAGGAAGTCTAGTTATCTCTCAGAACACTTCTTGAATTACAATATGCTGAAAGGTTATTATGGAATATTTGCCCAATGATGCCAAAAATGTTCTGCCTACTGCAGGTTTAATAGGTAAAATGTCATAAAAAGTTATTAACTTGACACGCTTTAATTTTAACCTCAGCAGTTAAGTCATGTTACAGCCAAATCTGGATATGGGAAAATATATGTTATTAAAAGCACCTTAAAATTGAGGTTCTTAGTATTCTTAGGCTGCTGTACAGATTGTAAAGCCATTTGAGGCAAATTTGTGATCTATAATTTGAGGCTGTATATTTTAAAATGGACTTGACTTGACTTCCACATACACAGAGAGTATCATAAAATACATGCCAATATACTGTATTTTTTTTCCATGTTATGTGATGAATATAAGAATACATTATAAAATACAATGACTGTTTACCACTTGTTTTTCTTATATAAGACAGGAAGCAGGAAGATATATAAAAAAAAAAAACATTAAAAACATATTCTACAATGCATTAAAAAAATAATACATGTATAAAGATTATACTACACTATATAACAGCTCTATGAATCTCCGTTATGAGCTCATGGATCAATGTTTGTTTTGTGGTCTGCGGGCTGGTAATGATTAAAGTGATTTCAGGGTGCAGTACCTCTCCTGTGCTGCAGGCGGCGCTGCAGGCAGCCGCAACGTAAACAGCGAGCAGCGGCTAATGACAGCAGCTAACGTTAGCATAGACCAACGTTAGACCTTAAAACCTGGATGTTCAATGTAAAGAGGACATGCGAATGATTAATTATTCTCCCGCTGTATCATTTCAACGAGTTCAACAGTTTGCTGTAAGATACTAACTTACCTAGTAACAGTATTACTTTTAATCTTGAGACCAAGCTAACCAGCTAGCTTAGCTTAGCTTGGGTTACAGTCATGAACTCTCTGGTCGGGTACGGACTGTCCTCTGAGTCTGACAGTGATGGGGATGCAGAGGATGTAAACAACGGTAGAGCTGGGTAAGTATTCACTTCTGAAAACATTCAGCACAAAACACAGATTGTCAGACACTTGTAAATAATATTATGCTGACATTAGCTCACCGGCTGTTTCTGCACCTTCTCTATCTTCAAGTTCTGTTAAGGAGATGGGTGATGAGGCATCAGCTGTCAAAAAGACCCGCAACTTCTTGCTGGAGTCTGGTTCAACTTCCAGTGAGTCAGAACCAGAGGAAGAGGACCCAGAGCCCTCTTCATCACCACTACCACCACGTCCCCGAAAACATGCCTCTTCTGCAGCCTACCTGCCTGCTCCTTCCCTGCTCACCTCCAGTAAACTACCTCCTCCTTCTCTTCTCACCTGCTCAGACAGCAGTGTGTTCTCCAACCCTTTCAAGGCCCAGGCGGACCAGAAGCTCAGCGCCCTGCAGAAACACGTCCCCCTCACCATGCAGGCCCAACCCTCCCAGATAGGAGGCAAACGGATGTGTGTGTCATACAGGAAAGATGGAAGGTGCAGGTTTGGGATCAAATGCAAGTTTGCTCACGACAGTGACCTCCAGACTGACTGTCATCCACCTGCGAGCGGAGACGCACCTGGGTCGGATCAAGCGGAGTCCCATACAGGTGGAGGATCCCAGAACCTCCATCAGGGGACTAAAGAGGAAGAGTCAGGAGGGCAGCAAGCGAAGAAGAGGAAGGTTGGACTGAGCAACACCTTGATTCCTCCCAAACGAGCCATGAAGCGGTTCGCCATGCAGAGGGACAGAGAGCAGATCAATATGTCCTGATGGATGTTTTCTGAGCTGTTACACAAAAAGCAATAGTACTGGGATGAACTATGTTCTCTCAGTGTGTATATGTTGTAGAAATTGTGCACTATCCATTGTAGGACCAGTTAATGACTCAGGCGTACAGTTATATTACATCTAGCAGACACTTTTGTCCAAAACAACTTACATTTGTATTCGCCACAATCACACTATCGAGAGCAGTTCTTGCTCCAGCACATTTTGACATGTGGACAGAAAGAGCTGGGGATTGAAACACCAAGCTTACTATTAATGGTTGACCCCTCAAACCAACTAAACTACGGCCCAATCCCAATGTCCCCCCTAAAGCCTTAAGCCCTGAACCCTCAGGGACTTAACTGACATCACCTGGTAAATGGTTGAGTGTGAGAGGCTGCAAGGGCTTGAAATGGTATAAATATGAATGGGACAGCACTAGGGCTGCAGGATTATGGCCAAAATGATAATCATGATTATTTTGATCAATATTGAGATCACAATTATTTATCAAGATTATTCATAGATTTTAGGGACAACATATTTTTACTGCAAGAGCTGCTTTCACTTCGATGTTGTGCTACATTACAACCGTCAACACTCTAAATGTTATCCTTTCACTTTGTTATTGTCATCTATATTGGTTATCTGCATAAAAACACAATTGAAATGATTAGGGAATAAATGGTTGCATTTTATTTAAATATTTGTTTTTTATAAGCTGTTTAGAGCTAGTGTTAGGAAGTTAAACAGGTCATATTTCTCTCTATTATGTATTTTATATTGCTGCGTAAACATCTCCTTCAAACAACTGTATTTATTTAAGTTAAGATTACATTTGAACGCATCATGATAGCATTATAGTCTACCATCGCCCAATACTCATGGTGCGTTAAAATGAAACTTGTGAGCTCGTGTTTACAACATGGATAGTCGTGTACACGATATTCTCGGCGTTCAGGTGGTTAAGTCGTGAGAACACCGCTGCTAAGCAGCGGCAATATTGACGTTACTGTCGCCGTCTAGAAGCCACAGAGGCTAAGAATTTAGCAAGCTAGCAAGTGGGTAACATAATGCAGGAAATGCAGAGGAAAAAGATGAGGCCGTTGGGAATATCAACATTTTCCTCAGACCTATTATAAAATTACGAAGAAAAACAATATACAACTAAAATTACAATATATTCACTTATTGTTTACAAAAAAATGAACTTCCATGGCCTCCGCCATTTCTGATAACGTCAGCAAACTCGTCACAACTTGTTAACTCGGAGCTTTCAGAAATTTCCAGGGGGGGCGTTCATATGGACTCCTCTCGTGAACACGGTAAACACGACCCCATCTGAAGGCACCATCATATACGGAGTAGAGTTTGAACGCATCATAATATAACTCAATGGAACCTCAGTTAACGGAGCTGTCTAGCTTCGCGGTGTCGGTGGACCATCATGTGGCGGCTGCACATGTGTATCTGACCTGCAAAAAATATGAGATATATGGATATATGAGACTGCTGAAAACCGTCCGGCTTCAATTGGCTGCTGACTGACGGTTCATCTCTAGCTGTTAGTTTAGGAAGCGCTTGATTTCTGCAGCAGAGTTTTCTATGAGCGGAGCACAAATTTTAAACGTCAATATCGCAGTCGATCATGTTCATTTAATGTGGGAAGCCAAAATCGTGATCATAATATTCGATTAATTGTGCAGCCCTAGACAGCACTTTACGGCAACATATCACGTTACCTTGACGACGCCAATTGTGGGTATTTTTTTTACGTTTTTTTACTGCCTATTTGAACGTCTTCCAGGCTCTTGCTTTACGAAACGAGAGGTAACTATTTTTGTCAAACTTCATGAAGCAAAATTAAAAGATATGTTTGATGAATAAACCAGGTGTGTAATATAGTCTAATACTTGCATTACTCTGATTTCATGTGTTTTTATTCATCTTAAATCCTTAATGTTAATGTTTCTGTGTAAATTTAAATATACCTGGCTGAACACGTGCCGTCCTCTTGTTTATCGTTGAGCAAGCCCTCACAGACTCTAAACCCTCATGGACTTTGCGGGAGTCTGTGAGTGTGGACATTGGGATCGGGCCTAAAACTGCCCCAGGTCAAGACATTCAGTGGGATTGCTCAGGTTCGTGTTAACTACTGTCAGTGAATACACTTTAGATAAATGTTATGACATTTATTTTCATCTTATAAATGAACAGTTTTGTGTTTGCTCTACCACACATCCTAAATCACAAACCAGAAGAGGTGCAGATTTAGTATCGACATATGCTCCAAGGTTTCTCTACATAGCTTTGCTTATCAAATTACATTACACTTCAAAGGTTATTGACAACATTTGAGTTTAATTCTGTGCTTGCTGTTATTTAATGGGTTCATGTGTGATTTACAGTATCCAAGGTCACCTTTTAGCTGCCTATAGTGACTGAGGACATTTGTGATTAGTATATACATTATATAGGTTATTATTCCTTCAATGTCTACCTACAGCCAAGCTTAACAAACAGCTGCCAGTGAAAATGTTTAGTGACACTGACAAAATAGCTAAAATATGCATATTTTGTGACTTTTTTTTTTTTTTTTACAGGACTGTAAAACATGTTTTGTCTATTCCTTTTCAGGTTTTGAAATGTTTTTTTTCGTCAGTTGTATTTTTCTTTTAACCTCGCCAAATAAAGGCTTTACAGTAGATCTGGACACTAAATGAAAAAAATAGCTGCCTATTATTCATTTAAACAGAATTTACTCCATACATATTGGGGTGTGTTTATAGCTTTCTAACGTGTGTTTTGTCATTAATTCATAATATAAATAGAGTTGATTTATTTCAGTAGGAACCTTGACGCCACACACTAGGTGTGTGTTGTATATTACTAAGAGGTATGCTAATATTATTGCATAATAGCAACAGCTTTGCAACATAACCTCAGCATCATTACACACACTCACATAAAAGGCTAGTTAAGTTTACAGGACTTATGTACAAAGGCAACAACTTACACATACAGACACACATACATATCTTTCCCTGATACAGATATTCTAAAAAGCTACCAAATATGACTATGAGTGAACAGTACATAATATATTGGTGATTCTACATTTACCTCAAACATTGCAGTACAGTGTATCAGGTCACTGATGGCAATCTGCCTCCATCTTCAGTTTTGTGCGCGCGATCCTTGTTTTACATGAGGGTCTGCTGCAAGTGTCTCTCAGTGCTGTCCGACAGAACTTCCCCGTGTCCCGTCTGCTCCCAGACCACGCCGTCCTCCCCCATAACTTCTGTCTGCACGAGGGAGCTGGCTGACGGAGATGAAGACGAGAGCACCGTGTTGTCCAGAATAAAGCTGTTCCCGTTAGTGGAGACCCGGTCCTGGGACTGGGGCAGGGAGGGGGACAGGAGAGAGGAGCTCAGGGACGCTGTGTGCAGGCTCTGGAGCTGCTGAGAGGTCGCTAGGATGGGGATCTGCTGAATGTGGGTGTGAGACTGGCTGACCGGCTGGAAGGTCATCTGAAGGATTTGTGTCTGGCCATGGCTCTGCTGCTGGGAGGAGTACGACTGTAGAGGGTGCAGCTGGGGTTGATGCTGGGTCACCACTGAGCCGGAGTGGAGGGTCAGCTGCTGTGGCTGCTGAGCAGCCTGCACAAACTGGACGGGCATCTGGAGCTGGAGGTGAGTCTGCTGCTGGCTGTCAGCTGGCGACGGGGGGTCGATGGGGGACAGGGCAATCGTCACCGGCACCTGCATGGTGTGGAGGCTCTGGTCCTGTCCCAGTAAAACCACCTGGTGACTCACTTGTTGGGTCACATGACCCATCTGGGACACCTGAGCCATTTGAACATCATGGCTCAGCTGGTCCACCTGCCCATCGTGCCCCATTTGGCTCATGTCCAGGCTGGTGACCTCTGCTTGCATGGGGTTTCCTGGCAGCTCCAGCAGGGAGGCAGGCGTTGTGATGAGGGCGCCAGCGTTGGCTGCCAGAGCCTCAGCGATTAGCACCTCGGGGTGACTCTTAGCCTTGTGGGCCACCACACAGTCCTTCTTCTCAAACTTCTTGCCACAAATGGAGCAGGCGAACTGATAGGTGGCGTCGGCGTCGTGCTTCTTCATGTGCCAGTTGAGAGACGCCTTCTGACGACACGTGAAGCCACAGATTTCACACCTAACGGGGGAAATCGAGAGAAAATGCATGTATTCAAGTATTTAAGAGGATAAAGAACGAAGAAAGCAAACAAGCAATAATTGTGAACAGAGAAGTACTAACTGCAGGGGCTTCTCTCCGGTGTGAATCATGCGGTGCACAGCCAGGTTGTGGGAGCTCTTGAAGGCACGAGCACAGAACTCACAGATGTAGTCCCTCTGGTCTAGAACAACAAAACACTCGCATATAGATGTTGTTCTCCAACACAGATCGAACCCAATGCACAATTTATGTGTATACTGCAGGTGTACCTGTGTGGTGCTTTGCATGACGCAGCAGCTGCTTCTGTAGTCGGAACAGCCTTCCACAAGAAGGGTGAGGACACACGTATTTCTTCTTGAGCAAGTGCTGGTACTTTATATGGTGCTGGTGTGCAGAACAACAAAAAAAAACATGTAAAAACAGATCATTAACAGGAGGATGGAGAGGGTAGCAGACTGAAAACATGCCTAAAAAAAAGAGTTTGTTTTCTATCTTAAAGTTATCGACAATAGCATGTATGGTCGATTCATCATAAAAAAAAAATAAAATTACATTCATTAGGAGTGTTTGAACATATTATGCAGACCACATTGTTCCTTCTGTATTGAAGATTTTATCAGGAATGATGCTGGGATCTTCTCGGATATGGATATAAAGTTCACACTTTTGGTGCCGAAACTACTTAAAAGCGCTAACCCCTTTAAGGCCGTTTTAGCAGTCTGGGGCTGATTTTCTTTGTAATTGTTTTCAATGAGATTGAAGCTTTTTGCGTGCTGCTTTTGCGTTGCTGAGCGCCTCGTGTTTTTCCGCTCTATGCACCCCGCGTTTTTACAGGAGCGCTCTGAACACCTTGAGTTGAAAAAAATTCAACTTAAAGCGGAAAAGCGCCCAAAGTCATTAGCGTTTTTTCTCATAGTGTTGACTTTTGCTGGATACCTGGAGCTATCCGGGTTAACCAACCGTGGTTACCGTGATCTGAACAGAAAATAGCAGGAGACAAATTAGTGCGATACTTGAGATTTCGGGTAAGTTGTTTTCATTAATTTAAACTATATTATTAACTATTTGGGTCGCATACAGTTCATGGTTCGTAATAACGTAACGTTAGCACACATTCGGTGATTGCCTAGCAACAATATTAAAAAAAAGACGCAGCAAACTGCAAAAAACGCTCTGTCTGATCGGGCATTATAGTGTTTGAAAGTCAAATGGATCATCATAGCAAAGTTCGGAATCCACTCCCCAGTCACTATACTTGAACTGCAGTAGCGTTAGAGTGACAGGTGTAAATAACCCTCAGTAGGATTGTGTGGTTGCTGAGACAGACCTGTAGGTAGCGAGGATGAGCCAGAACCGTCCCACATCCTTCCATTTCACAGCGCACATACTGCACAGGGGGCTTCTTCCTGTGTGGGTGAAGCATATGTCATTGTGATGTCACAGTACTGAAACCATACATTGACTGGATCTCACTGATATCTAACATATCCAAATCCGTTGCTCACTGTGTCAAACATCAATCACTACCATATGCTTTATATCTGGATGAAATGATGACAGGATGATTCATTAAATCATATAATAAAGTTCAGATTACAATGCCCTAAAACAGACATCATCAACCTCACCTTCTCTTTGGCAGCCGTGGAGTTTTATCGTCTTTTTTCCGCCGGCCTCTCCTAACACAGGAGGAAAAAAAGAAAATTACAAATCTGAGTTACACTGGGAAATTAAGGAGTTTGCTTTGTAACTACAAAAACAGCCACATTAGACATACATGTGAATCTGTCCTATTACAACTTGATACACATCAACTGGTACTGTGCTTACTTCCTGGGGCCATCCGGGTCCTCCACGATTTCCTCCTCTAGCTTTACTTCCTCTTCCAAACTCTCCACGTTGTCCAAACCTTCGATCTTTATCTCAGCAACCTCCTTCTCTTTTTTAGGAGCCTTCTCTTTCTCTTTCCTCTCCTTCTGTCTCGGAGGAGCTCTGCGCTTTGGTTTAGGGACATCCCTAAGAGAAAAGACAGAGAAATGTCCAGTCATTGACCAAAAAAATATGGTGCCCAATATCTACTTTTGTCACACACAGAGACACACACACCGTTCATCCTTCGGGTCGTAGCTCTGGTCTTTTAGGTCATCTGTAAAAGGAAGATCTTCATCACTGCTGAGACCCTCTTCTTCCTCTGGACCACTGAAAAGAAAACAACAAATCACTTGAAACAGAATTCCCCACTTGTTTGTCTACTTTGGGTCAAGTGAACACACTTGAGGTAAGTGTACCTCTGACTCTGTGGCTGGTAGCTGAGGTCGTTGGGGTCGTCCCGAAATGGAGGGTCTTCATCATCCAAAACTGGTTCAGCAACGTCCTCGCTTTCCTCCTCTTTCTTTTTACTGAGACAGCATGAGTGTGAAACACAGCGGTCATCAAAACACAGCACCACTCTCAGTCACACACTTTCACAATTTACAAGACAGTGTACTTTAAAAGCCACGGGCTCAGTGGGTCATAAATATCTTAATAAGATATATGCTTATGATACATTATGCAGCCTCTCTATTGTTAAAGCTCATGCATGTACGATTTTTAAAAATACATTTCAAAATGATGCTGCGTAACCCCACAGAGTCAGACAAAGTAAATATAATGTATATAGATATATATAAATATATACTGGTACTTATATCTGTGTTACTGTCTGTAAATCTATCTCTAAACTGTGAGTGTGTCAAAGATAGATTGTTGATACAATCCTTAATAATCCCATCTTTAAAGGGTCAGTTCACCTAAATTACAAAATGCAAACTTTCCCCACTTACCTACTTAATAAAACTGAAGCTATCTACTGCAAGGAATATTTTGAAGAGTACAAATCCTGCACTGAGTAAAACCCTTAACACTGACAGTGTTCATATTATGTTCACCCAAAGGGACAAAAATATACTCACATTTCATACTTGTCTTTATTTTTTACCTCTCCTTCCACTGCTGTGTGAGAAACAGAGAAAGAAAGAAAAGCATCATTGGTTTGAGAAAGGCAACAAAAACGCTCTTAGCCTCTTGAACCTTCAATTTTAGATATATGTACATATTTGTATAAATTATGCAAAATTGGGAAAAAGCCTCACTTATACTCGGGCGAGACACCGTGGCGCGTGCCTCCATAGATGCCGTGCGAGCTACGAGCACGCACAAAGGTGTTAATGCTCAACGCGTTGTTCATTGCAGTATTCTCCGAAACGCCAGGGGGCGTGCAAACTAAATATTATGTGAAGAAGCAAGAAGTCAACGACCGTAGACTAAACATGCAACTCCTCAATGCCGGGGAGGAGGAATCGTAATAAACTATTAACTCAAATCTCATTATCAAATATTCATGGACATACTTTATCGCCTTTATACAATCCCTGTAAAAAAAGAGGTCAAGCGAAGGTTGAAAGGTTGAATATCCTGTAAACAATTTGATTTTGCTGAAAAATATTACTTACTCAAATGTAGATTTTTAAGATATCCTGTTTTTAAAGCATCTTTCTAAAATCCTGAGACATTAAATAGTAAAAATTAATTAATTATTTTGCTTCTTGATTTAAGTCATTTGTTTTTTTAAAAGTATTTGTGACAGTGGGTGCCTCGCGCCGGGGATACTAAGGCAAGCTTAAACCTAGCTTAAAGGGTGGGTCCATTACATTTTTATATCCTTCTGTAGCTTCCCAGTGGTGTTCCTTATGTATTCAAACAACTGAACATCCGGACATTCACATTTTTGTCAAAAGTATGTATGTTTTAGCGTCAAAATGCTATTTTCCAAAGCCCTTCAGGAGCTTCCTGCATGATGACTCTGCTACATATACAGTATCCTCATGTTTTTGTTGATGGAGTCTGCTGGCTTTGAAGGCAGCGATATAACGGCTTCAGTTCGCCCTTGAAAAGGTCTGTCTGATGGCGAGGTAAAGCCATGAAAATATTCTTTATGCCTTTTTTAGGCGGCTAAAATACATTTTTTGGCTGCTCCTGTCCACAGACGCTTTACCTCGCCGTCAGACAGCCCTGTACGACAAGGAACTGAAGCCGTTATATCGCTCTCTTAAAGCCACCAGACTACATTGATAAAAGCAGTAATTTTACCTAGCAGAACACGGGAGTATTCATACAACCCCACTTTAAAAAATCCAAACTACCCCTTTCAGTTATTTCCTAACTTAGTACTTGTCAAGTACTAAGTTAGCACAGCTAACATTGACTCAGCTAGTGCTAGCATTCACATTATTCATAGCCTTATTGATTACCTTTCTTTGGTAACCTACATCACCGCTTTTTGCTAACGACTGAGTTGCTAACGCAGATGCACTCGGCATTTAAGTGAGTTATTGGCAGTAGAAAGGAGGGACCAAGGAAGGATTGCACCCAGATTTTGAACTCAAAAGGCAGCACTGATCCCATTAGTTACACTGAAAACCCATAACCACAACCCTCCAATATCAACTGAATAGGTTGTCACTGAAGGTTTCCTATAGAATAAATAATATCCTGAGGAACAGTAGTGAGCATGATGCTTCAGCGCTTCTGCATTTGTATAATCTGATTTGTGAACTATAAGCCCACATGTTGAACCATTGTAGCTCACTGTCAACAGGTTTCTCACCAGCTGGGTTCTCCATTCCAGGTTCGGTCTTACACACAGGCTTGGCAGGGCTGCGGACGGCCCTGCCAGACGGGGGCTTGGCACGAGTCTGGGCAGGGGGGCGTCTGGAGGGTAGAGCTGGAGAGAGGGAGCAGAAGCATGCCATCAAACATGCTGTATGCCATGAAGTGTGGTACAGGCACGTGCAGACACAACCACACACAAGCCAGCTCTGTTTGTAATCCCCTTGCACATAATACAAAGAATAAGATTTAACTTAAATGCAGACATACAGAGGTTTTTTTAGGGCTGTCAAAGTTAATGTGTTAATAACGCGTTAACGCAAATTTGTTTCAACACCACTAATTTCTTTAACACATTAGCACAATCAATCTTTCGGAGGATGTAGTGGGTACAGTTTTAAAGCTAGAGTGAAGATAATATGAAAGTAGAAAATCCATTGGTACCAACCATGTCATACTAGCTTGTCGCAAAGGAAGTTAAATAACGCTCCAAACTTGCGCTAAATTTTGGCCAGGAATAACTGTCATGGCCATTTTCAAAGGGGTCCCTTGACCTCTGACCTCAAGATATGTGAATGAAAATGGGTTCTATGGGTACCCACGAGTCTCCCCTTTACAGACATGCCCACTTTATGATAATCACATGCAGTTTGGGGCAAGTCATAGTCAAGTCAGCACACTGACACACTGACAGCTGTTGTGGCCTGTTGGGCTGCAGTTTGCCATGTTATGATTTGAGCATATTTTTTACACTAAATGCAGTACCTGTGAGGGTTTCTGGACAATATCTGTCTGTGTTTTGTGTTGTTAATTGATTTCCAGTAATAAATATATACATACATTTGCATAAAGCAAGCATATTTGCCCACTCCCATGTTGATAAGAGTATTAAATACTTGACAAATCTCCCTTTAAGGTACATTTTGAACAGATAAAAATGTGTGATTAATATGCCATTAAATATTTTAATGGGTTGATTTTTCTCCA
Organism: Sebastolobus alascanus; assembly: GCA_916701645.2. NCBI lineage: Eukaryota > Metazoa > Chordata > Actinopteri > Perciformes > Sebastidae > Sebastolobus > Sebastolobus alascanus. The sequence continues at coordinate 186,974 of CAKAOJ020000046.1, forward strand.
TCATTTCTCTGTATTACCTTGAGCATCTGTGGCAGGTTTCTTGGGCTCCTCTGAGCTGCAAGACAGGAAGAAAAACAAAAAAACAGTGAGATGTGACATTTTCTCTACCTGCAAGAGCCACCATTCATCACATCTCTAATACAGCAATGCATTATTTAAAAACGTTTTGCATTGAATAAATATGTGACAATTAGTGAAGCCAGGTAAGTTTCACTCCACCCTCCCCATGCAGATCTGCAGAAAGGGGGACGAGCTATGCTGAAGGCGTGCTTTTTTAACAGGAACTAACACCAACATAAACACACAAGTTTTACCTCTACACAGGCTCATTATAAACAAATGCATATCAGCTGTGACTGTTCCATTAAAAACGTACTCTGTGCCTTGAAGGCTGTCACCTGCGACCCCCCCTTCAGCCTCAGCACAACCCGCAGACTCCGACTGTTTCTTCCGCCTCGAGTTGGAAACTTTCCTCCGCTTAGTCGCACCGGTGTCCGGGCTCGGTTCCTCTTCTTCGTCGTCGTCGCTCTTGGTGTCCTTCAACCAGGCCGGTACTGTCCTCGTCGACCTGTCTCTTAAAACTCGTCCTGACACCGCTCCGTTGACGTCTGTTGATGAAGGAGAGACGCCGGACCTCGGGCGGCCCGCTCCCCGCTCTCTGAGTCCTCTCCGCGGGGTAACGGTGGTATTGGGGGCCGGGGTCTCTGCTGCGGCCTTGTCCTCCGCCGGCTCTTCCTCTTTATTTACCCCCCCGGTGAGGTCGCCCGCCGGTTCCATCACCCCGAGGACACTTCAGCCGACTGCAATTCAGCTTAACGTCAAGCGGGTTTACTAGAAATCTGAGTAAAAACGGACAACATCTGGTTTAAAGACGTTTTGACTGCCAGCGGCCTTTATCCAACAGTGGGGCATTTTTCTGTCAATGCGGTGGATTCGTCGCAAATTAAATGCATATATTTATTAATTAGGAATTTAAAACTTTTCGCAATTATCTATTCGGCAATAAAGCGATATAATTTTAAAGAAGCAGACACTATTTTCGCCTTCTTAAAGCTATAGTAAGCCTACTTATTCGCCCGGGTCTGCTGAGCAACCATGTTGTGATCTTTGTCGCGTCTCCTTTAAGCCAAATATAAACCCGGGTTGCGTTCAAGAGAGGCGACGCGTTTTAGCAGCTGTAAAAAAATCATCCGGACTTCTCTGTGTGCCTTTAGCATGTCGAGTTAGCCTAGCTGCATTGTTTATAAATCTGCTAAGACAGCAGCAGGCGTGCAAGAGCATCGCGCACGCGGCTGGCTGGCTGCCGGTGCATCATGGGAACTGTAGTGCCACTTAGATCAACACAGTTTACACTGTTTTAAGGATGTTATTAAACTTTTTTTTTTGTAGTTTTATCACTTTAGGATACAAAATAGGAATATTAAATCCTGCGCAGGATTAGCTATGGAATTAAATACAACAAATAAGACAATAAATAACAGTATTAATGTTATTATGTGAAAAAATGCAGAATATTTTCCCTGCCACACACATAAAACCAGTTAAATTTAATATTTATAGTGTATTTTATTCCCCAGCCAACAGTGTTTTTGTATTCTGCTCTAAATAAATGACAATATTTGACTCAACACTCAGACTGTATGATAATATCCTCTTTTTGCATGTGTTGGATTCATATTTTTAACCAAAAGACAGACTAAATGTGGTTTGTTTCTTACAATATTCTGCGTTAGTGTCTGTGGAGCTAACATGGCTGCCAGGGAAAACCTGCACTGTCTGGTCTGACTGTACAGCTCTGCTGCAGGCTGCTCTCATGAGGTGTGTTTACCACCAGATGGCAATATTGTCTTAAATGTATAACTCCACCAATCTGACAGCATAAAGTCTCTTTAACTTGGTTTAAACAATCCTTCTCCTGCCATCAGCCAGTGTGATAAAGTAAGTGTGGTGTGTATTATAGCAGTATGTTGGAGATCTTGCCTCTTTTCTGTAAAGATTTTATCAGACATACACTGCTCGTGAACACAGCTGTGTATGGATTGTAGTTGGCAGGGTCAGCAAAACCATAAAATTATTAATGGTTTGGATACAATACCATTAAATACCATATATCAATATTGATACCAATAGAAATATTTCTTATTATTAAAAGCAGAAAATGCGCTATCATGTAGGGGAGAACAATGTACCATGATTTTTGAGGTAGATGCACCATTAATATGCTGCTTGTGAATGTATTTTCATTACCACTGAGCGATTTGCCAAACATTAAGCATTTTACTACTCTCTGATGATTACCTAATCACATGCATGTCAAAACAAGTCATGACTGATTGTGAACTAGCAAGGTGATGATTGTACGTATGTACGCAACATCAGCAAAAGAAAGTGATTTAACTTGAGATTTCTTTATATCCTACTGTTATTAAAAATAGGATTTGGTATTGGTAGTGTCAATACTGTATTGATAGTCAAGCAGGTTGTTTTTTCTGTAACCTTTCACCGCATTTTAATAGTAAAACAGTTGGCTGAAAGGTACTCCGTGTACCTGATTGCCCTCTTGCACACATTGTACCGCCTGATGAAGGCTACTAATGTTCTTAAAATCCTCCCTGAACTCCTCGCTCGGGTACAACATGTTTCTGGAGTAAAGTTGACCTGCCACAGAGAAGCTAATGAAACATTCTCCAAACACTGCAGCGCTCTCTCTCCTCTCTCCACCACGACGCATTGCTTAATAGTAGCTGATGTACGAGGTCAGGGATGGGTTTCCATTCACAGAGATCGGAGTCAAAGTCCTTCTGACCCTCTTAACACTTTGTAGTTATGCGGTTTAATCTAAAACTAGCTGACATTGTTTAGTCAGTTTCATGTGTAGACAAACAAAATGAATGACAGCGTTGCATCCTTTTGAAAATGCTTTATTTATCTACTTTATCACTATAAATATAACAATACAGAACAAGCTTTTTTTTTTTAAACAAACCTTCAGATAGAAAACAGTCTGCATAGGTCTACAAAGGCATAGCAAAGGGCACATCTTGGCAATAAGGCACACGCTAGGAAGAGTTTAAATGGTAACACCTATGTTAAACTGGGCATACGTAGGTCCACACCACGGACACAAGGAGCAGGAGTTCAACCTGCTGCTGTTGTGTGGCTGGAAAGCAGGCAATAGAAAGTAAAGCAGGTGTTTTGAGTGGGAGGCAGAAGGACACAAATGAAGTTTAAATGGCTGTTAAATCCTGATCAGACCTTCAGCAGTTTAGTCCAAAACCGACATGCAGAGTTGCAACACCAACAGCTCATAGCGAAGAAGGGTTGTAACACTGCAATGGACCAGTTTTAGTTTTACTGATAAACGAGAAGGCCTTTTGTGTTCCCACTCATAACACCAAATCCAGTACAAAATAGCAAACAGAATATTACAAATACCAAAAATAACCTTGAATGGTTTAAAAACTATTGGACACTTTGGCAAAAAAAAAATGTTTCTCTACTTTTGTTACTCTGACTTTTTTTTTTTTTTTAAATCCCTAAACAAGGTGTAAATAAAGAAAAGAAATATGTTTTAGAATATATTATACCTTTTCTTCTCACTTCATAGACAAAACACGTAATGCATATATTAAATATATCCTGACTTATTGTCATCATACAAGAAAATAATAAAAGCAGTTATCAGCAGTTTGTTTTCTACATCAAATCCAGTTTCAGAGGAGAGAGAAAAATGTAGAGGATGGAGTGAGAGGAGACAAATACGTCTTGTTATTCATGATCCAGGCCATCCTCTAAGTCAAACTCATGTTGTTTTATGTGTCAGAAATCTGATAAAATGATGGAAAATGAGCAAATAATCTTTAAAATACAGAGAATAAAAAACAACTACCAGAACTGGTTTACAAAGACAAGCCAGCATACAAATGTTTTGCATTCTCTTATATAAAGATGGCTGTTGTGGACTTCATGGTCAGCAGCTGCTTGCATCCGTTATGTTTGTGTGTTGTAGCACATACTTATCATGGCTACTTGTATATTTCAGCGCGAGGTATTGCTCCAGTTAATCCCAGTGTAATAATACACTTGTTTTCAACACACCGCAGAGTTTAAAAAGCGCCCACTAAACATTCATGAGGGTTATTTTTTTGTATGCTTTATCCACGTACAGTAATTGAGAAATGCCAAACTAGCCCAGTTCACACATGAATTCATGCTCAGTATTTCATATCTCTTCATCTGAAAGTCGCAATCTTTTGCCTTTTATAAATAAGTTTAAGTGCACCTCGGTCAAGCACAGTTTGGAGGACGAGAAATAAGGAGGAGGCAGACATACGGAGTGTTGCTGCTGCAGGAGCGTTCGGAGAAGAGAGGTAACCTCGTCACATCTGACTGCAGAGACTGAAACTTACTTGTCTCACCACTAATACAGCGCTGCAGGGATGACATATTTTTGTAGGACAACCAGGAAGTTAGCATCGCTCTGGGTTCCCTCGACAAAAAGCCAATGGGATTTTTCCATTGGGTTTTGGATTAATGCAGAAAATAAACTCTGTGTCAAAAACACGTTTACGATACTTGCATGTTTTGTTCCGTAAAATAATCTCCACATATGAACACCACTTTTATGATTTTTGAAGTGTGAATGCAATCGGCAGAAGTAAAAAGCTAACGTTAGGCTATAAACAAATTACACCACGGTCGACCCAGTGGACGAGTCGGCGTGATGACGTTTAGTAGTCTCATTTAGCCACTTGTTAGCAACCGCCTTTTTTAAGACATGTAAAAGCTTCAAAATCCACAAGTGGGATATTTACTGACGTATTTTATGTCGCAGAACAAAACCTTAAAATCTCTTCAGCTTGTGTTAACCACAGACCTTATTTCAGGCATTTAACTAAAAACCCATTGACTTCCAGACGAGGGAACCGGAAGTGCTAAAATGCTAACTCATTTCCGGGTTTTAGGACTCATTCCTGCAGCACTCTATACCACAAATCATTGGAAATATGAATGGAGAAAAAACTCCAGTGCTATGCACAGATATATGCCAACCACAGGGGCTTCACATTGTTATGAAAGGCACAGTGAAAAGCACAAGGTAGCACATACAGATGTAAGGCACTGTAGTCAGGCACAGAGAGTCTGTCTAATAGACCGGAGTGTATGAAGTTTTTTTTTGGTCAGCGTTGGCAAATGCAGGAGCGCTTTAAGTGGCCGAGTGTTCAAGTCCACATAGAAAAAATGTCTCTCATTTCTGTCCATATTTGTTCACCTTTCAAAAGTCAAACAATTCAAAAAACACAATAATAAAAACATACGTAAATGAGAGAAAAAAAAAACATCAGTTCAGTCCCCTGTCAGCGCAGTTTCTGAGGATGGGAAACATCTCCATGTACATGGTGTCGCTGTCTATCAGGCTTATAGATAAATCATCTAGAAAAATCCAGTTTTCTTTCTCTAATATTTGTTCCCCAACGAATCTGCCACAATAACATTACTTAGCTGGCGACTTTTTCTTCAAACAAACCGAGATATACGTTTCCAAAAGTTAAAGGGGAGACATAAAAACCAGCAAACTAATTATAAGCAAATAAAACACGTAAAAACCTTCATTTAAAACAACCAAATAAAACTAAATAAACCAAAAAGTACCAAACAGGCGTGTTTGAAGCTTACACATTCAACCAGCATGGACGGACAGCATCACCTACAGCATGTAGAATTGGCTAAAATACTATATATTAAAGAAAATATAACATTAGTATATCCAAAAAAACAGTTGTCTTCAGTGGTATATTCTCTTGTCAGTAGTTCTTGTTGTACTTTTACTTTCTTTCAATTAACTAAAACAATTTAGACAGTGTAAAGGTCTATCTTTCCTGCCTCAGAGAACAAATATCACTCCATTGATAAGAGAAACCTACAGAGAATAAAACCTTAAATATCTTCTCTTCATAAATACTTGAATGTACCTTCAGTGTTTCTGTTGCCATAGCAACAAGGTGGCGAGGGGTCTGAGACACAGAGAGAGAGAGAGAGATGCTTATTGTTGGGGACCGGTTGTCACCACATACATGTAGGTTTCCTCAGTAAGTGGACTGTCCTCTATGTGTGTTATAAGACAGTGGTGCTGCATGATTAAGTCTGTCATACGGTTGCCATGGTTCCAGGATATACTGAGGCCAGTAGGTGGGACAGATATGTGATGTCATTGTTTCTCTGTCTAAATATTTGCTTCAAACGACATTCCTTTAGAGCTTTTGGATATGCACAAGTTCAAGTGATGTCTCTGTACGATGGGACAGACGTTGTGGTGGCGGTGGTGGTGGTGGTGGTTCAGTCACAGGCAGGGTAACTTTGTCGTTGTTTCACACGGCCTGACCCTCAGGATCAATATGTCTGGTAGACATCGTGGATGGGCAGCTGGAAGGCCGCGGCGGGGAAGGCCTGTGGCATCGCGTAGCCTGCGTATCCGCCGTACGCTGCTGCGGCCGCCACCGCTGCGTTCTTCTGCAGAGCGGCCAGAGCTGCCGAGTTGGCAGCGTAGTTTGTGATGGGGACGTATCCGGCTCCGTACAGGCCGGCGGTTGGGATACGCTGCACGTTGTGGGCCATGGCGTAGACGGGAGTGATAGGACGGCCCTGGGAAACGAGAAGGAGGACTAGAGTGAAGGATTTCTACAGCACTGAGTACATTCATTGCACATTCATTGAATGATGAATGCATTCAGTTGTGAGTTCTCACCTTGAAAAGTCTGACATAAAGTTCACAGAGTACAAATGTGTGTCATCTAATCAGTGGTGGAACGTAACTATTGTACTTTTTTACCCTGCTGCATTTATTTGACAGTTATATAAAATCTGGGGGTGTGGAGTTAGAAAGAAGTGAGCTCATCAGACCTCTGTAGTCCGCTCCTCATCTCTGCTTGAGTCTAGAGACACGAGGCTACATTAGCAGCTACTAGCTTAACACAGTTGCAGAGTTGCGTTGTGGGTAATGTTGGCGCCAGGGTTTGACAAAGAAGAAGAATATGTGGAATAAAAAAAAAAATATCTTTGTTTTTGCTGCAGCAAATTTGATGTAAATGTGATCCATAGATACTGCAGGGCTCACCAATAAGGATTGCCCGCTTGGGGAAGTAAAACTCCACGTCAGGCCAGTAAATCCAGCAACTCGCTTGCCCGATTGGGCAAGAGGTAAAAGATAATTAAACACATTGTTTTTTGTCCGGAGCTGATGATGGAAGTAGCTAAGGAGTGTGCCATCTCGTTTCCTTCTCATCTCTGTTAAGAGTTGCACATTAACGATCGGGCACTCGCGGGAAAATGGTGGCAGGTAAAGACAAAGTTTATGAGCTGAAGCGCAAGTGAGCATTTTAATTATCCTGGAAACAGGAGTTTAGTTTGGTGGCGAAACTCCAGATTAATTTACTTAAATAAAGATTAAACATGACAATTAACTTTGGTCTTTGTTGTTATTTGATAATATCTATTAAATAAAACAATTTGTAATAGGGGCGGAGCCCATGGAAGTTTATTTTTTGGCGCATAATAAGTTAACATATTGTAATTTTAGTCGTATATTGTTTTTCTTCGTAAATGTGCAATATGTCTGAGGAAAATATTGATATTCCCAACGGCCTCATCTTTTTCCTCTGTCATTATGCGTTTGCATTTACTGCATTATGTTACCCACTTGCTAAATTGTTAGCCTCTGTGGTTTCTAGACGCCGACAGTGACGTTAATATTGCCGTTTCTTAGCAGCGGTGTTCTCACGACTTAACCACTTGAACCCCAAGCATATTGTGTACACGACTTCCCATGTTGTAAACACGAGCTCACGAGTTTCATTTGAAGGCACCAATACAACAGTGTCATAATGCTCACCTGAAAAGGTGGAGGGGTAGAGACCGAAGGTAGGATTGAGGCGGCAGCAGCATTAGCGGTGGTGTGTTCAGAGTGTTGCATGGCCAGAGGGTTGATAAGGTGCTCCACCGTGTGCACCTTCCCCTCCTCCATCATCTTGGCTGAAGGAGCCGTGCTGAACATCGGGTACTGCCCACCCAGAGTCTGCAACGCCACTGCACATAAAGAGACACGAGAATGAGAGCTTGGATAACAGACGGGACCGCTGCAGACAGCAGAGTAAAAGCAAAAGATGTTTGCGTTCACAATACAAGAAATAAAAGCACATACATGCACCCATGCTCAAACAGAAACAGGCACACTTAGATCTGGAGGTAAACTAAGAAAGGAGTGACTGCTAAAGAGATGAAGGTCGAAGGAAACAATTTAGAGAAGACGGGAAGAAATAATAAGTTACACAAGTTGGCGTTGGGGTGTGATTCGGATTATGATGGTGCTCAACTGTGGATTAACCTCACACTCACACACACACACACACACACACACACACACACACACACACACACACACACACAGCGAGCACAACGCCCGTCATTGTTTCAGATGGACAAAAGTCTTTTCAATCTGGTGGTGATCCTGTGATTCCACACAGTTCGGGACCGAGACCGAGCTCCAGATTGGGGTCAAATCGTTGCAGAAGGAGCATCAAGAACGCCCACTTTACGAAATGATCACCAAATACATGACATTAATATCAACGACAAAAAGTTCAATACTGATCGTTATGTTGAAAAAACAATTTGGTAGATTTAGTCACATTTGTGTTTAGTAATAAACTTGAAGATTAAAAGAATAACACCAGTGTGTCCATTTCTATCAATGAAGTTTCTACCTTTCATTATTCTACTGTATAAAAACCTACTTGAAATTTAGAATTTAGATGATCCATCTGGATAAACATGAAGCCTTTTTCTGTTTCAGTTTCTGTTGTATCCTGTTGCGAGTTGGGTTTTTCCCCTCATTGGTATCAATGCCTTGACATTTCCTTCTGGTTACTTCAGAAGGAAAGAAAGGACAGAAGGAAGAAAGAACCAGGAAATAGTCCTAATTTCAGTAAATTTTACACCGTAGACCTCATATTTACAAATCAGAACCTAATGATCATGTAGACCGCACCAGATGGGCTGCAACCCTGCGTAACACTGGTATTATCCTTTAAGTGATCAGAATAGAGTAGACACAATAGAAAAGAGGAGATAGATAATCTTTAGTTTGTGCGTTTAGTTTTGCATTTCAACTCCGTTACTGACTGAAGGTGTCGTAACGCTAACAAGGCTAAAGCAGCTGCTCCTACGGAGGATAAAAGTCGTTGAGTGGACGTTCAAAAATAACTTCATGTTGTGAATAGAAAAAGCAGATCTTTTGTGAGATATCTGTTTAACATTCAAGATACTGTCAATCACCTTTCAGTAAAAAATGGAGTTGAGTGCATGTGTAAAAGGAGATTGTGGAAGAACTGGTCCCCACATAGTAACGATGGCAATGTTCAGACAGACAACGACACCGTGTGAAGAGACATGGCTTCCTTATTCAGTTCAATGGAACTGCTGCATTATGGGTGCCAAATAGGCAGCAACAAAAAAAAAACAATAAATGTATCTGTCATCTGGCAAAAAAAAGTCGCCTACGATGTCTTTGGCAAAGCTCTGCGTTGGTCGATCACATTCGTTCCAGATAGATTACTTTTTTAAAGTGACCATGGTAATTCTGCTATTTACCTTGCGATCGTCATAAATTTAAATAAATTTAAATGTATTTCATTGTCTTAACAATCCGCCCCCAACAACGAAGCCCCTTGTGTTCTTTTAACACGGTGCTGTTTTTGGTCTGAACACCAGGAAAGACAAATTTCTGATATGGAGAAAAAAAAAAGGGATAGAATGAGGAACAAATCATAGCCGTTACTTTCTGGTCATGCTAGAAAGGACAGATATTTCGTGTGATTATTCTTTTACTTCAAAGAAAAAGGAAGTCCTTTTGCGCCTGACCATCCAGCATCAACCATAATCTTGATTTACAAAACGTTCCTCAAACCACACGGGAGAGAGAGACAGAGAATTATGAGCTGGAAGGTTTAATAGAGGCTTTGGAGATGGGCAAGGTATATGGATGGATATATCTATCTCACTGACTTGTGCCAGGTTTCATGGCAAGGGGGTTGACGGAGGCAGCGAGCTCCAGACTGGGCATCAGCTCATAGGGCTTGTCGAGCTGCTTGGCCTTGCCCTCGTGGTAGCGGCTGTAGATGCCACGACCGGCAGAGTAACCGCCCAGGTACGACCCCCGCGGTCCAGGGGTACGGTTACCTGCAGCAGCACGACCACGACCTCGCACAGTACCTGCTTAAAATACAATTAAAGTAATATGATGACAGGGGAGGAGGACTTGGGCAGGAGGGGCAACTTGTATTGGAAGTTGTGTAAGGCAAGCTTTATGATGGGTTTAGGACTTCTTTGAAAGTTCCTCCCAAGATATCAGGACTGGGGCAGCAAGAAGAGTCCTTTAGCTCTAATTCAATCTGCCCACAAAGTGTAGTCGCTACTGGATATTTCTCAACAATATCTGTTTGAGCTCAGGATTGTTTTGAGCACTGCTCTGACTCTTAAATTCATGTCAAGTTCACGGCACTGTGAAATGGTATTCCTAGACGTTTCTTAGCTTTGTTGTGATCACTGCAATAAACCAGCATGAAATGGGAGGTGACAGCACAGCGGGAAAAGGATGGTGTTAGAAAACGTATAGTTTGTCACATGGCAAGAAAGCTCATTGTTCATTTGAAGGAATAAGTAGGAATGAGGATGTGAGAGATTACCATTGTTCTGTATCATTGGGGATCCTTTGGAGAGAAAACCAAAACACAATGATTGTTGAAAGTCAAATAGATTTTCCTGCTACCACCCAAAGACCATACATAATCAATCATCAAAGGTAATGGGATTAGCATTCATTGGTCCATCACCTCGTTTTCTCTTTGCTTTTAACAACAAGTCTCTGATTTTAAGACACAAACCCTCATCAAGTTAAAACGTTTGTCAAATGACTAAAAGATTAAATCATTATTATCTTAGTCATCATGACCATTTAGAAATCATAGCTCCCTATTGATGGGGTCATTGTTCCTACAGTAGCATCTTTAAGGTGTCATTATGAGAACTTTAACAGTGCATTGGCCCGTCGAGTTTCTAATGCCGCCAACATTTACAAAAAAATAGATGGCTTTCAGAGAAACACTGGCGTTTTCAGCTGATCATCACCGGAACAAAAAGCAGCAAGAAAGACTTCTAACCTTTGACGAAGTAGTCCCGGTTGGGTCCAATGAGGGTGTTGTAGGGATAGCCATAGTAGGCCAATGTGTAGGGATCACACTGGTAGACGTAGTTCTGCTGAGTCGGCTCTGGAGTGGCAGAGGCTCCCTTGGAGGCCTTCTGGCGCGAGTACTGCTCCTTATCGACTGGCTTGGCGAGCGTCACCTCGATGCAGGACCCTTCGACCTCGGTGCCGTTGAGGTGGTCCATGGCCACGACGGCATCGTCCCGGGAGGTGAAGTGGACGAAGGCGTAGTCGCGGATTTTCTTCACGCGTTCAACGCATCCAGGGTTCCACTGGCTGAACACCTGATTGACAGAGAAAATGGGTGGTTGGTTAAGAATGGTAGGCTGCAGTATCTCTTAATAAAAGCATTGTGAATAGGGCTGCAACTAACGATTATTTTCATTGTCGATTAATCCAGCTATTCTCAACCAATGGGCCACTGTTGGGCCTCAGAGCGCCATCTAGTGGGCCGCGGAGGTACTGCCAAATGGTTAGAGTAACTTCTTAAAAATCCGACGGCCGCTATTCTGTATTTCAGAGGTTGTAACGGGCTCAGTTTTAAAGCTAGAGTGAAGACACTGGTATCATATGAAACTAGAAAACCTAAGGAATCCATTGCTCCTAATCCCATGCTAGCTTTTTGGAAAGGAAATAACGCTCCAAAGTTGCACTCCAAACTTGCGCTCCAAAGTTACGCTACATTTTGGCGAGGGAAAAACTGGCATGGCCATTTTTAAAGGGGGTCCCTTGAAAGTGGGTTCTATGGGTACCCACGAATCTCCCCTTTATAGAGATAGCTAACGTTGGAGCTGTTTTTAAAAACGAAAAAGAGATGTTGGAGACAACTCTGCATCAGTAAAAGCTGAAAGCGTGTGGTGAGGAAATATGAGCCTGAATACTTTGGATTCATAATGGTGGCAACAGTGGCATAACACATATTTATAGCCCAGTTTCTCATTTATTTTTTAACAATCAGAAGTGGGCCGGGAGTTACAAAAGGTTGAGAAACCCTGGATTAATCTGTTGATTATTTTCTCGATTAATCGATTAGTTGTTTGGTCTACAAAATGGTGAAAAATGTCCATCAGTTTTTCCCAAAGCCCAAGATGACGTCCTCAAATGTCTTGTTTTGTCCACAACTCAAAGATATTGAGTTTATTCAGGTTACTGTCATAGAGGAGTAAAGAAACCAGAAAATATTCACATTTAAGAAGCTGGAATCAGAGATTTCTGACTTTTTTTCTTTAAAAAAAATCACTCAAACTCGATTATCGATTATCAAAATAGTTGTCGATTACTTTAAAAGCTGACAACTAATCGATTAATCGTTGCAGCCCTAATCGTGAACCTCTAAACTGAACTGTCCCACCTGTCTGATCGTCTCCTCGCTGGTCTCCATCATAAGATTCCTGACGTAGAGGATCTTCACCGTCTCCATAACGTCTTCGTCCACATCGATCTCCGGCTCGGCCCAGTCCACTGCGATCTGGTGGCCCCAAAGCTGAATGCGTCCAGGCATCAACTTCCTGCGAGCCATGGCGGCCGCACGGTGCGACTCGTACTCTACAAAGGCAAAGCCTCTGTTCTTCATCTTGTCTGCAGCGCTGGCATAAACTATCACGTCTAGCACCCCTTCTGTCACCTTGGAGACCTCCTCCATGATCTCCTCACGCTTTTTGGTCTTGGGGATGCCACCAATGAAAAGACGGCAGTTGTCCACGGAGGAGCAGACCCCCAGCAGCCGCCCGGGCCGCACCTCGTAGTTGTTGAGCTCGCGTACAGCCCGCTTGGCCTCGTGTTTCTCTGTGTACATCACAAACGCGTACCCTCTGTTCTTCCCGTCAAAGTCCATCATCAGCCGCATCTCGTAGATGCGTCCTACGGACTCAAACACCGGCACCAGCTCGTCCTCATAAACGTCCCGTGGGATCTTGCCCACAAAGATTTCACATCCCCGTGGTGGAGATGTAGCGTTCCAGCCAGGGGGAGGGCCATATTTACGCTGACCGTTTTCCTGGACCATAGTGTAGCCAGTGCGCTCCATCAGGGAGACCAGTGCAGCCTCATTGGGAGCACCTGCGACTCCCTCAGGGACGCCGGTCTGTCCATGAAGAGAGTGGAGGGAGGCACCAGCAGGTTGGGAGGGCTTGGTGGGGGTGGCGTTATTGCTCATAGTCGAGGAGGAAGCGGGATCTTCGGCTGTCATTCTGACAAAACCATCCAATCAGATCTGGGACCTGAAGAGAGCAAAGAGAGACACGTTTGTCACTTTACGGTAAATCAACCACAACTGCTATCCAAGTGGGAAACACAAGGAGGAAGAGAAACGAGAGAAAATGTTCAGAAGCCGCCTTTTAAAACATGTCTGTAGCAACACTAGGGCTGACCTGAATGCTTCGAAGCTTCGACCGTTGCCATGGTAATCGACCTACAAATCAGTATTCAATGCTTTGTTTTTTATTGTTATTTTTTTTATTTAAGTATGAAATAATAAAGTTTAAATCCCCAAATAGCCTATGAAATAAGGAATATATTCAACATGAATTATTATTAGTTATTCTCAGACGGATATCGCTGTTTGTTGTGTGTAGAGGTGTGTACAGTAGTCCCGAGCACTGAAACCTGCTTTGAATATTAACGATGCACTGATCTGACTTTTTCAGTCGCGTTACCGATAGCGATACCTGGGGTTTGGGTATCGTCCCATACCGAGTACCGATCCAACACCAGTGTTTAATGAATAAGCTGTATGCCTCACTGTGTGGAGGTGACTAGGATCATTCGATTATGTGTAAGGCAACATCGGACTTGACTTAAACATTGCTTTCCTAACTTTGTCAAACAAAATGTAACAAATAAATACACAGAGATAAATTTACTGAATTAATTATTATTAAAACAATAAATCGTACATCAGCAACTTGGCAAAATAGTTCTTCAAAATTAACAGAAATTACAATTCAAGTGAAAACCTTTTTAATGCAACAACAAAGTGGTCAAAACTTAAACAGGGATTACAATTCCAGTATATAATGTATAAAGTATTTAAACATAAAATTGAAATGAATTGGCCCCATTGTGACCGATACCCGATTCAGCTATTTGAGTCAGTATCGGCCCGATATCCCATCCGGTACCGATGCATCCCTATCGAATACCTTCAAATGTGTCTTACCCAGCCCAAACAATTGTATTCGGGACAGCCCTAACCAACACAAAACCCACAACATGGCTGCTTGTTGAAACAATAATCAATTTGCAGGCGCAATCACATGCAAGATTACCTCACTAACAAACTAACCAAGGCGCATAATGTGACTTGGACAGAGCGATGAAAATACAGCATCTATAAATCCCCAGGGCACCTTCCCCTATCAGTGGTTTTACAACTTTGTTTTGTTGAGTTCCTCAGATCCCTTGCTGACCTCTGACCCCTATCAGAGAGAATGAAGGGCTGTAAACCCTGAAACCTCCAGCTCAAAGGTTCACCGAGTACGACTAGATCACATGCTCATTATGTGTGTATGTGTGTGTGTGTGTGTGTGTGTGTGTGTCTGTGTGTGTCAGCAGTAAGTCAGACAAGTTGGAGTTAAGCTATATGAGGAATTTTTAGTTAAATATGACCCCTCATGCTGTGACAAAAAGCTGTGCACATTAATCTATCTTACACAGGAACTTGTTGCACACTCACCACAAGAGGGTGTTTCAACTTCTTTATCATGAGTGTGTGGGTGCAGCAGTATTTCTATATATGTGTGTATGTGTGTGTGTGTGTGTGTGTGTGTGTGTGTGTGTGTGTGTGTGTGTGTGTGTGTGTGTGCGCGCCTTCATTAAGGGCTGCAGCCCTATAAGAGGAACAGAGAACAATCTGAAATCGGCTTCCCGAGCATAAACCTCTTAGTCTGTTATTTTCCAACACTGCCAGCATTCAGAACGGAAAAATCCACAGCATTTTAAATCCACAAATCTCCACGCTGAGGCAGCCAATCACAGCAGACTACAAAGCAAACTAGTTTTTATCAGACTAAACGTCATGCAGGCAAATAGGCCAAATAAAAAACAACCTCTCTCTCGTTAGCCAGGTAGTGTGTGTGTGTGTGTGTGTGTGTGTGTGTGTGCGTCACAAGATTGCCTGGACTTTGATGGAAATAGGTGAGGCAGTCAACAAAGGTAAAACGCTACTGAGCCAAGCAACCATGGTAACGCACACACTCATTTCACTTGACCCAATATCCCACTCTCTCTCACACACACACACACACAGACACACGCACACACACACACACACACAAACACACACCTGTTCACTTGTTAGTACGCCCAAGGCTGGAGGGCTTTGAATTACCTGCAAAATAGTGCACACCTCGTCCAAAAAAATGATGCAAAACTCAGCTTGGTAGAATAAAATGCTTTAAATATCATTAAAAAATGTATTGCAGACATACCACACAAATTTAAATATATTTCTGGTTGAAGCAAACTATTAATTCGTTCATTTATTAATATGTACAAAAGATATTAAGGTCAAAACAAAGAGGAAAAAAACCCAGCAAAAACCAAGAGTGGGGAAGGTCACGATGTTGTTTCCTCCTTCTATCTTTAGCCAGTAGTTGGTTGCTGCACGGTGACATAGGTCAAGATGACATTAGATTATACAAAAAACATCAATTTTGACAGAGTTAATCTAGTTTGTAGAGACATTTCTCATTATTAACAGCTTTTTTTAATGTCTGTGTTGCTTTCCCTCTGCCTCCACAGCTCGACGTGCCCTCCCTCTGTTCCTTCTATCGTGTGAAGTGCTAACATGACTCCATCTCTTATCAGCCTTATCTTGCCAAACTGATGACAAAGGGAGGACAATATTCGCTTTGGGAGTTCTGCTCGGTGATAAAAAAGAAGCAGTGTGACACTGTGAGGTCGACACTTTGTGTAACAGAGTACTGAAGTCAGTTTAGCACTCGTAAGGTGAGACACCCCAGGCACTGGTCGATTTACAGATTTGGGGTTATTTTTCTTCCATAACACGTCTTCTTTCAGACTAGTGGATAGAAAACATCTAAAATACACATTTAGGTGATTAGGTGATTTGCTGCTGTAGATTTCTCCTAAATTCACCAAAAATTAGCATTAGATAATGCCTCATTTGCATATTTAAACAGAACATTTCAGAAAATTTGTAATACAAAAAAAGAAATGTCTTCATTTAAGTAATCAACTGGGAAAGTTTCATGGTGATATCTGTAAGTTAAAATGTTTTACCCTATTCACCTGTAGTGTCTTCAAAATGTATGGAATTTTACAATACATATCTTTAAAGGCCGTTTTCTCAAAATGAGTTTTGACCCAGAGATCTCCACTTCACTATCACTTATATACACCAAACCTACTATTTTAATTCCTATCTATATTCTGAAGATTTTTACAGAGGGGTTTGTTCATATATCATTCATAGCCTGATTTATAGAACATTTTATTCCTAAAAAAACAAATGGCAAAAATTGATTATTAGAGATATCCAAAATTCCCTCTGTAAAAACATTTGACTATAATATGTCAACAAAATGAAACCATCATTTTGAACCTGGCTTTATCCAATGTTCAGATTTCTGTTCTAGACATTTTTGCAAATTAGCACATATTTAATAAGAGAATGCCTCATTTGCATATTTAAACATTTAAAAAAACTTGTAATACAAAAATAACTGACTTTATGTATGTAATCAACTGGGGGTGTTTCATAATGTATCTATTAGTTGAAATTTTTACCCTATTCACCCTATTGGGGTGTCTTCCCTTTAACAACTCCTTTACAGTAACTGGATATTTTGTGTGTGAAAAATACGATATATTCAGTGTTCAGTCTGAGCGTGGGGGGAAACCTACTTCCTGCTTTTGACCACTTGGAGATATTCCTAACTTCCTCAGTGTGAACCACTGTTGTGCTGAGCTCTTCCTTTCCTAGGAGAGACTCCGGAAATCACAGCACTCAGTGTGTCAGAAGCGAAGCGAAACTCAGATGGTCTGTTATAACCTCTCGTCCATTGCATAATATTAAGAAAATGAGAATATTGATTAAATGATTGGACGGGTTTATTACAGTCCTGCAACAGCCACAGATACCAGATTTTTTCTGGTTTTTTTTAAATTTTATTTCTCTTTGATGAAATTCCTTCCAGGTGTTCCTGAGATATCGCGTTCATGAGACGTACGTATGGACGGGTGGAGATCCCGAAAACATAATGCCTCTGGACACAGCCGTCGCGGACACATAAAAATAAATAATAATAATAAATAATAAATAAATTTATAAAAATAAATCATTACATTCAGGCCGAATTAAATGATTCGACGGGTTTATTACTGTCCTGCGAAAGCAAAATATACTGGATTCTTTTCTTTTTTTTGTCAGAACATTTGATTTAACGATTGTCGGGATGTAAAGAGAATTTCAACTAATATAACAAAAAAAAATTCAAAAATGTTAACCAACCCTACCTTTAATAAAGACAACAAAAGTAGTAGGGAAGTAATGCAACATGAAAGTGGAAATCTAGAAAATAATATAAAATGAAACAAAAAGCAATGAGTTTGTTTGAAAATCTCCACCTCTTATATGTGGATGTATGCAATCGTGTGTATGTATGTGTGTGTGTGTGCGAGACAGAGAGAGCAAGAAACCTGAGGCAGCAGCAGGTAGATGATTAACCGTGACAAAGACAAATCACAACCTTTACTCACAGAGAGCGTAAAGATTTACAGTTGACGTCTCCACTGTTGAGAAACTAGAATTTCAGAAAGCAATGACAATTTACGTGCGATTCTTCGATCCTGATTTTACCTCTTTGTTGCAGCACAACGGGAACAGCTAGCAGCTATTAGGTAAAACATAACCCACACAGACATTCAGACACAGAGTTCACCTGGTCAAAGGTTGTGAACTCAGAGCTGGCCGGCCTTCACACTGGTGCAAAGGAAGTTAAAGAGCAAGGATTTGATTGGGTAACAGTGCCAACCTGCCGGGTTAAAGTGTTCCAGTTATTGCTGTGGAGATTGTCCATTACATTGTGTTTATGATTGATAGAAGCACCTGATTCTCTACGTATTAACAGCATGTTATTGGGGACTGAATTGCTTTATGGGCAGACAACACAGCTTTTACTGGCTTCCTCCGGATTACACCATAAACACAGATTGACTACTGCTGGCAAATTCCATCTTTTCCCTCAAATAAGCAAACGAGGCATGGCGTTATTAAAGTTCCGCACAGCTAGAAAGAGGAAGGACATTTTATATTCTTCATGTCATGTCATTGACCTGACATTAAATCAACACGACTGCAAACTGAAGTTTTTAAGGCAACAAACTGCTCTTTGGCTCCCAATTTATTGCAGATTATGCAGCAAAGAAAACCCAACAGTAAGGAACAATGCGTCTCTTAGTTCGCTGTTCTATCCTGAGTGACACTGATCCAGAGTACTGGAGAAAAAACAGGCCTACGGAAGCCGCCATCTTAGCTGTATGCGCACACACACACACACACACACACGTGGACACGACTACCCAGCAGCCCCTACATAACAACAGGGTCACAAGGCAGCAGAAGAGGATCAATGAAACATCAACGCTTACAAACACTCCAATCCTGCCGTTTTAGCACATAATGCAAATACTACTCAAGCCTGCCTTTAAATTTGAGACACATTTATAGACGTAACTGTTAAAGAATAATCTTCACAAAAGACAGTCAGAGAGAGAGAGGGAAGTGAGACTGAGAGGGAGGATATCGCAGCAGAGGGATGTTGGTGGGAAAAGAGAAGAGGAAGGAGAAACAGAGAGTGGTCAGATGGGAGGA
The DNA here is from genome assembly GCA_916701645.2 of Sebastolobus alascanus. Lineage (NCBI taxonomy): Eukaryota > Metazoa > Chordata > Actinopteri > Perciformes > Sebastidae > Sebastolobus > Sebastolobus alascanus. Next base: position 206,065 of record CAKAOJ020000046.1, read on the forward strand.
TATAGCTACCCCTGTTGCTTCACAGCGCTCCGCTGCTTGGCCGCCTGCTCTGGGAGTGTTAGTCCACCTCCATGAGAGACAGGTACAGCAGGGCACTGAACACAGAGGCCAGCCTCCTCTACACACACACACACACACACACACACACACACACACACACACACTGAGCCAAAGCTGAAAGCATGAGAGCTGGTGAGGGTGGAGCTAAAGCAGCACTTTGTATGAGTGTGTATGTGTCCGTGGGCCAGCCCTATTTCTGAAGAATTTTAGTAGATGTTTTTTTTATATGTGAAATACACATAAATACCAGTGGTGGAAAGTAACTAATTACATTTACTCAAGTACTGCAATTAAGTACAATTTCCAGGTACTTGTACTTTACTTAAAGGAACAGTGTGTAACATTCCGGGGGATCTGTTAGCAGAGATGTAATATAATATTCATTTTCATTAGTGTATAATCACCTGAAACTAAGAATCGTTGTGTTTTCGTTAGCTCAGAATGAGCCCTTCATATCTACAAAGGGAGCAGGTCCTCTTCACGGAGGCCGCCATGTTGCGCCGCCATGTTTCTACGGACAAAGCAAACACTTTTATGTTACCTAAAGGCCACCGTAGTTCTCCGACACGCTAGTGAAACTGCGTTAACGTGAGCCGCGGAGTGCAAAACTGTGGTACCGCCAGCTGCCGTCTGACTTCCGTCGCTCCTAAAGTAGTGTTATTATGGTAAGGATGGCCTCTGAGCGAGGCGAACAACGTTACCGAAGGATATACTTTGGGGCCGGCAGTATCTCAGTCTGTAGGGACTTGGCTTGGGAACCGGAGGGTCACCAGTTCAAGTCCCTGTATGGACCGTGGACTGGTAGCTGGAGAGGTGCCAGTTCACCTCCTGGGCACTGCCAGGGATACATTAAAAGTCCAAAACTAGAATTACCGCCTTGCGGTTGTATGCCTCCGCCAACCAGTGAAGTTGCAGTTTACATACATGTCTGTCCAAAATGTCATCACTTGATGATTTTATCCTGTTAGACATTTGTGTGAAATTGTCATAATTAGCATATGAATTCTTGAGTTATGGCCAATAACGTGTTTTGTGAGGTCACAGTGACCTTTGACCATCAACTTCTAATCAGTTCATCCTTGTTTGTGCCAAATTTGCTGAAATTCCATCAAGGTGTTCATGAGAGTTCACAAGAGGCACGTACGGATGGATGGACAACCCAAAAACATAACGCCTCCGGCCACGGCTGTCACCGGCGCGGACGCATACAAATTAATACAGATTTGTGTTCCAGAATTTTGTTTTCTCTTTCCATAATCATGTTATGACCCCTCAGATTTATCCTGTGGCCCTTTGGAGGCGTCTGAACCCCAGGTTGGAAACCACTGGACTGAAATACCTTACAGTATATAAAATGGTTAAAACTACTGTAGCTCCACCATAACCAGCTACAACAGTAAAATATTACGTATGCATTCATGCGTCAGTATTAACAATCTAATAATGCTATATGTAATAATATATCAGTCACAGGGGACATTTCTTGTTTGAATAAAGAGTACTTTTACTTTTGATAGTGTACAGAGTACATTTTGCTGATGATACTTTTACATTAATGTATTGGTACTAATAGGATCTGAATACTTCTTCCACCACTGATAAATGCACACACCAAAGCAGCAAACCTTCACTCAATGAAAACAAAGTGGGAGGAGAGGGGGCTGATGGGAAAAGTAGTTTTCATGGGTTTTAAGGGTTTTCTGCTTAGAGTTGCAGAAATTGGAGAAAAACGGCAGGAAACGTTGAAACCGGGGTTTGAATACTTCCTCATGTTGTTTTACTCTGAGCGGACATTTGGAAATTCTGACTGGGAGTTACCACTACAGTGATTTATTTATGTCACGTCAGCACAAGACTACAACTGTGTGTAAGTGTGTGTGTGTGTGTGCATGTATTCGGGCATGCGCGTGTGTTTTTTGTACATAACAACGGTGAACGTGTCCTTAGCACAGCTTAACTTAAGCAAACAACGCACGCCTTCCTGGGCAGTCAAGAGAGCAGATAGAGAGACGACAGAGAGAAACGCCACTCGCTCAGAGAGTTTCTGTCTAAAAACTCAGTGCTCTGAAAAGAGCAAGAGAAGAGGGAGTGAGGGACAGAGAGAGCAGATGGGGTGAGAGGGAGAGAGAGATGAAAGTCACAGTGTGTGGTCAACAGTGCGCTGAGTTTCAGCTGCTATTGAAACCGGCCCCACTCCTTAACGACTGAGTAAACAGGCGAGAAGAAAGTCTATTTAGCATAAAGACCACAGAGCGATGGATACACAAAACAGAAGAGATTAAAGCACAAATGATAGAGTTACACTGCGGACCCTTAATCAACTACCAATTATAAAACTGTCAAAAACCATTACCATGACGTTGCAAGGAGTGAATTGAATATGAATTATAGCATAAAGGTGTGTCCGTAAAGGTGTGTGTAAAAATATGCATGTGAAGGTGTGTGTGTTTTACGTGGTATTTTGCGTGATTTGGCTAGAAAAGTGCATTTTTTGGGAGCAGGATCACAGATCAGTAACATCAGGTCTTCCTCTAAAGCCGAAGGGGGTCAATCTAAATCAAAGATTAACTGTCGGTCATTAGTGAGAGCCAATCGGGACGCAGACGCGCCTCAGAGGCTTCAGGTGTTCTGGTGACCGCACAGTCCGTCAGGTCAGCGGTTAACCGTTGAACCCCACAGGTAAACCCGCGAAATGGAGGAAAAACATTTACCGTCTCTCGCCTCTTAATCATTGTACGTGTTCACTAAATCATTTGTCCACAAACACACCATCAAACCTCACGCCACATGGACTTCAGGTTTAATCAGGCCTTGATTTGTGGGTTACTTTGTGTTTTTAAGTGTCAATATAAAAGAATAAATTAAATATATACTATACTATATACAGTATACTATAACACTGAGACTGAAAATCCCAACAATACGTTAATCCCTCACTTTCCGAACTCCCTACCTGGTCTGTGGCTCTCAAACCAAAGCCCGTTCTTTGTAGACGGATAGATCTTTGGGTCACAAATACACATTTTAATTTTTAAAACAATAGCTGGGCACTGTAGTTTCTAGCAAACTCAAACAGGTGTAAATTTTGCACTTGTTAGGGACTATTTTCAGCCATGGATTAATACACATTTGCTGTGAGTATTTTGACTAGTTGACAATAAAAAAAATATAGATATTGCCAGCTTTGTGCTTTAAATTGATGTCAAGTATAAAGAGATAGTGTGTGTTATGGATAAAAAATAGGGACGCACGATATTGGATTTTTGCCGATATCCGATATAACGATATTTTCCAACTCATTTTGGCCGATTGGCGATGCCGACACACGCACATATTTCTTTCCACTGAATTGCAGAGAAGTCTCTCCTGTAGTGGTGTTAACATATTATTACGCCTAATGTTATTGTGATGGCCCACTGGCAGATGCAGACATAAAATCCAATGTAAACATTCACTGGGCAAAATAACTACTTCAACTTACTGTAGGTTACATGTAAAACATGCCATATTTATTTTTTTGTATCATGTTCAAACCAAACTGAAGAATTCATCCTACTTTAACAGATGATGCTGTCCCTGAAACAATACTGAAAATAGGCACAACCAGAGTAAATCTGACCTATTTCACAAGTTGCCGATCCTACATGCCGGTATCATCGTGCATCCCTAGATAAAAACACACATTATTGCTCATGATTGATTTTTGTTCATGCTGGCAGACTTTACCAACTTTTACACTTACAGTAACGCTATAACCCTGCCACTGACATTGGGTTTAAGCTGAAACACATTTACTTAACTAGAACTAAATCATAAGTAATCACATTAGAGGGTGCTGCTTATTAGACTTTGTTGGTTATCTCTGATAAGCTGGTTCTCTATTAAGGCCAGGGTCACACAAACACACACACACACACACACACTGGATTCTGCCTCATAGACAAAAACTGTGAATAAGAAGGAATAAAGTCAGCAATAAAGCCGTGCTGGTAATCAGTATCTTGGCCGGAGAGCCCGTTTGACTGCCTGCTCTTATTACAAGTCATCCATATAAGTAAATGAGTAGCGTGTCACAAGACCAGAGGTCCTGCTGTTTATTTCTGCAGCGCGATACGACCTGGAGGACACCACAGTGTTTAGCCCCACGCTGTGTTTTCCTGCAGCAGTTCCTCTCAGACAAGTGCACAAACTGATAAACTGCTTTAAAAAAAAAAAAAAAGCTTCCGGCTGTGATTTTTGGTATCTGCAACTGCTTAATTGTTTCAGGTAGGTTTTGTGTCCAAAAAATACTGACTGAAAATGTGAAGCAGGAATTATTAAGAAGAGTTGTTTGCTGTTTATAAACAAGCAACACAAAGGAAATGTATTGCACACGTGCATTATCTGCTGCAGTAAAAGACCACAACGGAGCGAAACAATGAACCTGACAGAAGAGAAGTGAGAACTGTAGCTGACCCTTCAGGACACATGATGTCCTCACACTGTGGTTCACCCAGTTCAACTGTCAGCATGCTGACTCAGACCAGATGAAGCAGGATGAAGCAGGATGAAGCATTCAAGTCACCTTGAGGGAAGCTGCGTTATCATGGTGCCTCAACACATCTGTTTTCTGTCGCTTCGGAACTGTTTTGTGAGGAGCTGTTGTCTTTAAATGATGTGTCGCTGTACTCTGAATTACAAATATCAACAAGACAAATGACAACTACTTTTATTATTCTTTAACCTTCTTCAATTTATTGGTCTGTAAAATGTTAGAAAATTGTGAAAAACATCCATCACAATGTCCCAGACCCCAAAGTGTCGTCTTAATCTTTTCAGCTACTTTCAGTGAGACACTCCCAGCTCAATCTATCACACTTTCAATATTTCACAACATCCGTTTACAAACTCTCACACAACTCGTGCAGTATAATCCAAGTCTCATTTATTCAGTCGTATGCTCACTACTTCCCAAACACATGCATGTTCACTAAAACTTCAGTATTTAAAATACTTCCGCATAAACAGTGTCACGACTCGTCTGCTACTGTTTACGCTGAAGTGTTTTAAATAGTACGGTTTTAGAGAAAATAAATGTGTTCGGGCAGTGCTGAGTATACGACTGGGTAAATGAAACTTGGATTATACTGCACGAGTTGTGTGAGTTTCTAAACGGATGTTTTCATCAATTCATAAAGACTTTCCTCTGTTTTTTGATTCCACGTTCACCGTGGAGGCATTCGAGAAAAACAAAGTTTTCTTCACGAAATCAAGGTAACACGAGGTGAGTAATTGATATATAAATGGTCATTTTGAGGGTGAAGTATTCCTTTAACCATGTCATATATTAGAGCTGCAACGATTAATCGATTAGTTGTCAAATATTAAATTAATCGCCTGATTTCAGCTTCTTATATGTGAATATTTTCCTCTATGACAGTAAACTGAATATCTTTGAGTTGTGGACAAAACAAGACATTTGAGGATGTCATCTTGGGCTTTGGGAAACGCTGATCCACATTTTTCACCATTTTCTGACATTTTATAAACCAAACAACTAATCGATTAATGGAGAAAATAATCAACAGATTAATCAACAATGAAAATATTTGTTAGTTGCAGCCCTATATGATATACTACTTCAATACACAACAAACAAATATTACTGGGACCACTACAGATGAACATTTAATATCCAGGAATTCACATTATAGACACTACCGCTGACTATCCCAATTTGGCCACCATTTAGCACACTCACCATACACTGTCCAGCCATATACTAAGTTTCCATCTAGTCTTGTTTCTCTCCTCTCATCCATGTACCTGTCACCTTCATTCCTCTGGTTCACTCAAGCTCAAAGAAGAGCAGCAGGGAGGGGGAAGGTGTGGAGAGGAGAGGGAGACGGGTGAGGAGAGGGGAGACATGCAGAAAAGAGTAGGGAGAGAGTATTTTGGGGGGGGGGGGTTCTGGGAGGATAAGACCAGATGGAGAGCAGCCAGAGAGGCTATAACGAACAGAGAGGAGGGGACCAAATGTTCAGGCCTCCCTCAGAGCAAGAAAGCCCTTTAAAGTGAAACTGGCCTGAAGAATTTCAGGTCAGACGGAGCGCGTAAGTGACCGCCTTCAGCCCACCCCGACTTCACCGAGGAGGGATGATTCCAGTTCATTTACTCTGAGGGCCCCCCCTGCTTTCAAGACCTTCACATTTCTCCACTCAAAACACCACAATTTTACTCAAACACTGTGATTTTAAGCGACGTAACAAAGAGCCTGCATCATCACTTTTTTTCCTTTTCAACTCAAATAACAGCATCAGCGTTGATAATGACTGATTCAAACTTTAACTACAAACAGAAGGGCTTTGGATTCAGTCTTAATATAAAAGCATGACAGGATAGAAAGGTCAACGGCAACCGAATATTGCCACATACGTCCCCTCGCACAGCTTCACAGTCATTACTAATCATAAGAGCTGCTTTAGCTTTAGCGCTAGCTCAAAGGGGCTTTGCTTCCTTAGGCAAACACATTCCTCAGGCTAATCAGCTAGCCTGTTCAAGGCCACAGCAGACATTGTTTCAAACAATTACTACTGACGTTGACAGTGTCACACACTCGTGATAAAGGCTTTAGTGGCCCCCTATGAGTGTGTGTGTGTGTGTGTGTGTGTATATAAGGGGAAACCGGCTGTTTTAAGGCAAGTGAGAGAGTCTGTGATATTTGACACACTTAACAATAAAAGACCCAAATATTTGCTTATAACCTCATTTTGTTTTTCCAGCATCCTTCAATCTCTCACTTACAACACAGGCTTACAAAAGAGCTAACCTTCATGCACACATTTATCATCAAACAACGGCCCTCCCTGTCAGCAAACACAGTTAACAGAGCGTGTGTCACACTCCTACAATGGCACAATCGCAAAAACGTGCAACTGAAGTAACATTTCTGCCAATACACACTTTTTGAACTGAATCCTTAAAAAACAGAAAATATTGTCGTTTTTTTACTGCATGTTTAGCCTTGAATGCAACTTAAATTCATGAACTTTAGCAGCAGATTTTCTGTCTCTCTCTGTCACACATGCGCACACGCACACGCACACAACAAACAGCTCACCAGGGTAAAAGTCCACACATTATATGACGGCGAACCCGGAAGTCAACGGTCTATAATAATAGCAGCCTCTCCATGTAGTCACTGAAGCTTTTTTTATCCCCCACCCTAAACACACACACACACACACATATTCACGTACACACATACAGTGCCATGCCACTCCACTGGTTCCACTGGTTTCACTGGTTTCACTGTAAGGACATCTTGATCTCCATTTTAATCACCGATTGATTTAAGTGCCTTTGTTTTGTGTTTCCAATCATTTTGATTCCGATCAAGCGGCAAAACAAGTCTGGCAACTCCATGAGGAGAAAGAAAATAGGCAACAAGACAAACTCCATCGAATGTCTCCATCAGGCAACTGTAAGGTTTGGCCATAGAGAGGATCATAACGTCAAACAAAAGTACATTTTTACAATCATATCATCTATCATAAAGATACCCAACAGTTTCAGAAGTGCAAAATTTTGGGGAGAAAGAAGATTTTTGAGGATCAAAAGTGATTTTTTTTCTTTTAAATGTCTAAATGAGAACAACAAATAATGAAAAGTTTTTAAAAGAGCCTTAAGGAAAAGTTGTTTTCAGTGCAGAGACCTTCAAGGAGACAGAAACACACTTGCGGGTCGACATTAACACAGTACCTGTATCCCAAACTGAGTAGCGTAGATATCGCCGAGCAGGCCGAGGAGCTGCAGATGCCGGTGTGTCGCTTTGCTCAATCACACTTGTCTAAAACTCACTCTCTCTCTGTCCATTCACTCTTCTATGAAGTTGCAGCAGTAAGAGAGCCTCCTCGCCTGCCTGCGTCTGTCTGGGTGTTTGAATGTGGAGGTAAGCAAAGGTGGTTTAGTGTTTACTCATTCTCAATGGCCAGAAGAGAGAGAGAGAGAGAGAGAGAGGTGGGGCCACTCAGCACAGGTAACCCCCCCCCCCCCCCCCACCCTTTCTTCAATCTCTCTCAGCTGATAAGGAATAAGACAAAAGGGAAGGTACGGGATAAAAGGGCAGAGGGTGTGACGAAAGGTGATGATTGACAACAATCAGGCAAAAGTCATGAGCTGGTGTTTGTGACTGTATTTACAGAAATAAAATGGACCAGCCCAGAAAAGCAATACAGTGGAAACCGCTTGCAGTGATCACGGTTACAGTGATCAACCGCTTATACGGTTCAAAAAGCTTGAGACAGAATCATTCCTATACAAAGGCTGTTTAAATAATTTGCTTAAAGTAATCAAGTAGTCCGCTTACAGTGTTCATTTTGGGTCGCTCATGTGCCATCCTCTTTGTTTACCTTTTTTTAACGCCTCCGGGCTTCCCCTGGTAACTCCGGGTTTAAAAGCTATGAATTGTGGGTAATTCCCTCAGGCAAAGTCTGCAGAAATGCGGACTTACGGAAAGTGTGCATAAAGGGGCTCAAAATGTCTGCGAGAGAGCCCTCATTCACTTTGACAGTCCCAAACCCTCACAGACATTGTGGGAAGACGCCTCAAAGTCTGTGAGTGTGGACATTGGGATTGGATGTCTTTACCATATTTCACAGCAATCCATCCAATAGTTGTTGAGATATTTCAGCCTGGACCAAAGTGGTGGCCCGACCGACACAACTTCATCCCAGATCAAAGTGTAGCTAACCATAAAAAGGTTAAAAGTTCATCAGAGTTACATGAATCTGTCACGTTAGCTGTTAGTATTTGCCGACTTGAGGGCACTTTTCATCATTTCAAATATTTACTTTTTCTATGTCTTCAGGCGTATTAGGAAAAAAAGAACTTGAAGGTCAATACAGACTCAAAACAATTCAAACAATGCAGAGAAAGACACTTTAAATCAGAGGACAAGACTTCAACTAATCTCTGCCCGAGGCATTTTAGGATATACCTGTGTAAGTCTGAATATTACAGGTTTGTCTGTGATCACTGGTTTGGTAATCATCATAGTATTTTATCAGCATGGTAGCCAAATATTTCTTTGATTTAAAATCTCAGGTTCAAACAACAGGCTAGTTTGTCCAAAAGTCAATTACACATTACTGGTTTAGCCACAGTGTGCTTCTTCTGAGTGATGCAGATGTTAACGGGACCAGACACCATAATGATGATTTAGTTTCAGCTGACGAGTGCTAATAAGCTTTATTTTTTTCAGGCATCTGCATGAACTAAAAGTCACGTTGCTGGCGACACACTGATAAACACAATGGAGATAAAGAGAATACAAACCGGTCTAAAGCTGTCACATTCCAGTCATATTTGCCAGAAACATGGAGAGAGAGAGAATAGGAAGGAGAGCACGTTGACAATGTGAGGAAGTATACATAACCTTAAACAGCCCTTTAGGGGAGAACAAGGCCTGTAGACTCTTATCAGACGGGGTGTCGTTCTACTCCAGCACAAGTGTGTGTTGGTGTGTGTGCTGCAGCCATTGTACAAGTGACACATTAACCAATGACTCTGTTAATGAAGGACATGCAATCACTGATTCTCGCCTTTTTGGCAACAAAACACACACACACACACACACACACACACACACACACACACACACACACACACACACACACACACACACACACACACACACACACACACACACACACACAGACACACACACACAGACACACACAGTATATGTAGATAGCCAGTTCAAAGTTTACAGATGGAGAAATGTATTCTCTCCTCCAACAAGGTGTAATGAGGTTGGAGTGAAGGCCGTACAACAGCCATAAACCTACTTTAAAGGTGAAGGAGAGCGTCATCCGAAGACCAAGATTACTTTATTACCAGCACACTGTATCACACAAACACACTCTCTCACGCGCACACACACTCACGCGCACACACACACACACACACACACACACACACACACACACACACACACACACACACACACACACACACACATATTTAGTCAAGTGAAGTTTATTTGTATAGCCCAATACGGAAATTTTGAGTGCATTAGGGGGCGTGTCCACTAAGCATTTTTTTCCTGAGGCCAGCATGTTTTTTTAATGCTTTCCGATGGGAGCGCCGTGTATTTATGCAGCAGCGTGACGAGGCGCTGAGCGTGTATTCTGCGCCGACCGCTGCACATTTGGCATTTTTTTCTAAGGTCGCCGAGAGTTGAAAAATGTTCAACTTTGGGTAAAACTCTGAGCTCGTCACGGTCACTTTTTACCCAGCCATCCAATCAAAGTGGAGGAGGGGCGGGACAAATAGACTACCACAAAGACGTGATCGAATTGATTTATTATTATGAGTATGTTGTGGTGTTAGTGTGTATGTTATGCTGTTGCTTTTATTGTTTTTACATGTGGACTTTATGTTCTCCTCATGTGTGGAGACCAAACTGGACAAAACAAATTTTCCCATGTGGGATAATAAAGTTGATCTGAATCTGAATCTGAACCAAACGATCGAACTCGCCGAGATGTTTCCTCGCCCACAAAATCTCGTGAACCCACATAGACCGGCAGATTCGTCCTCTCTCCCTACGTACTTCATTCTTCCCTTCATCCAGAGCAAGCACTCTACCTTGTGCCGACATGTTTATTTCCGCGTATATTCTGTATCATAGCAACCAGACGCAACCAAAGCTTCTCAGCTGAAAAAACGTTTTCAGAGGAGCGCCTGCCGTTTTCAGCTGGGAAAATAAAAACGCTTTGATGGAAACGGGCCCTTAATGCAGTGTTTCCTAAACTTCTTTTCTGGGGACCCACTATTCGCCCTGACACCACGCCCAATCGCAGGTGAGGGTTGATTACACATGTACAAATATACGACACTTCTTGTTGGCCATCTCACTGCTGCAAGCTACTTTTGCAGGTCGTTAACGTGACTTCCGCCAGCCGAGCCGGCTAACATCCGGTTTAGCCCTATGCTAACTTGAATGAGGATAAAATAATTCAATCTTGCGGCTCTTCAATTGTCATAGGTTCTGATAGTGAAACGAGTCATTTTGCGGGGGTTGTGAAGCTCAAAACAATTTATTCACCGTTTTACAACAGTAGCGACGGAGTAGGCTACGGCGGAGCCTATGACGAAAGCACCGGGATTTGTCCCGGTATGCCAGATGTTACACCACTAATAGCAAACTGTAGGCTGTGGTAAGTAAGTGGAACTCGCCATTGGGTGGGAGAACCACTGATGCTATGCGCTTATATAGTGTTAGTGGAGGGGTTGTGCTAAGGATGGCTCCAGTGCATCATCGAGCCGTGTTTTCAGGCCGTTTCAGGCCCGCCCAGAAAAATCCTGAACACAAAAACGGTCTAAATCCACAATTCAGCACTATATAGTTCACAGTCTTTACACATGTACCTGGACATGTGGATCCATACCTGGACTTTAAGTGGGAAGGGAAGGCAATTGCAAAAACAAAGAGAATGTTGTCACAGTTAGAGGAAGTTACAGTAATAACACAAACCAACAATGGGATAATACTAATAAGAACAATACGTCTGTAATAACGTCACGAGTGACGCACTGAAGATGGCAGACAGCAGTGAAGATAGCCATCAGCTTTGTGTTAATAGACACAGACAGAGAGACACGGGAGAACTGGCCCGACTGGTCTGATATGAACCTACACACAAGCACAAGAAGCTGCACACAAACAGCTTTACAACGGTCACTGAGACAGACGGGGGGGATGTTAACGTCTGAACAAGAGTCTGCTATCTTTGTGTCTGCCGTCTAGTTGCCAACCAAACTGAGAGTAACAGATACACACATTCAGATATCAGTATCATATACTGTATGTATATAGTATAGTATAGTAATATAGTATATATATTTGATGTATTTTTTTTTACTTTTAAATTTTAAAGAAGTTCAAAACTTACTTTTATCTTATATTTTCTGTTACTGACTTCTTTAAAATTAGCATTAATTGTTCAACAGACATATCTTCATCACATAATATTTGTTTGTGCAAGAAGAATAATAATACTGGCCGACATATTGCTATAAAATGTTTATTCTTCAAAGGTTTCCATATTAATATCAGTATCAGTCAGTCACACATTCACACATGCACGTTCACACACACATTCATACGCTATATAGTTTCCACTTGGTATCAGTAGCCTTTCAAACTGATAATTCTGTTTAAGAAATGATTAAGATGTGGGTCATTGAAACTCGCTGCCTTAACATCAACACACAGGGTTGATGAAATGTGACTAAAACACAAGGCTGAAGCACTACAATTATAGAACATGTGTGACTGAAGCATTAATTGAAACATTGTATCATCGCTGGGCAAATTTCAACAGGTGTTTGCAGAAACACTGAAACAATGTCACTGTTGAGAGGAACTGCATTATATGTATTGTATATATCTTTACTAACTGTTAATGGAAACATAGACATTACAGAAACGCAAATGTCCTGAGGTGTGTCTCACCCCCGCAAACCTCTGAAGGGATTCAGCAGAACAAAGTGCATGTTTGTCAAGACAATAATCCAGCAGGCAGCAGATATATATACAGTATATACACCTTCATCAGAGTCTGAATCACTTCAAATATGAGCGTCTGTGAGGTTGTGTTTTGCTGTGGTTTTGACCATGAACTTTGTCTCTGTCTGTCTCTACCAACCTTTTAATATCCCCATTTACTTTTATATCTTTTTCTTCTTCAAAAACACTAATACCGTTGATTAAAAAACCCTTTTGTTAACTGAAACATAAATCGGAGTTAGTAGCGAGACTAAAAGACTAATACAACACGAGAAAGAATATCAAAATGTTTAAATAGTTTTGTCTTTTAATGCAAGTAAATGCAGGGTTGTTGTCTGATGTTGCTTCAAGTGGCCAAGATGATCTGGTGCAGGTCTTTTAACGTTTGTGATACTGCCAACTTGACTATAACTAAAACTGAAACAAAATGAAAGACAAGCTCATTCATTTCCACAAAATAGAAATTGAAACTAAACCTGCTCATGTAGCTTGACAGCTAACTACAACTAAATCTTACATTCAAAACTAAGTAAAAATGAATTAATAAATACTAGAGCTGCAACGATCATTCAATTAATGGTCAACTATTAAATTAATCGCCAACTATTTTGATAAATGATTAATCAGTTTGAGTAATTAAAAAAAAAAAAAAAGACGTAAAAATTCTCTCATTCCAGCTTCTTAAATGTGAATATTTCCTGGTTTCTTTACTCCTCTCTGACTGTAAACTGAATATCTTTCAGTTGTGGACAAAACAAGACATTTGAGGACGTCATCTTGGGTTTGGGGAAACACTGATCAACGTTTTATATAGACCAAACAACTAATCGATTAATCATGAAAATAATCAACAGATTAATCGACAATAAAAATAATCATTAGCTGCAGTCCTAATTAATACAATTAATTAATGCACTGCTCCATTTTTTATAGCATTTCTACAAGCACTTTCTTATGACCACAAACAAAACAAAAACACTCAACAACAGGTAATATATTTTAGTATATCACACCAGAATAATGTTTTCATGTCATTCATAGAAAACAACACGTCGAAAGTCGAAATGTAAAGACTCAAAAACTGAACAGTTTCTTCTGGATCCTCAACCTCAGCTGACCCTCTCATCAACTTCCCAACAGAGGGAGCAAACACCGCAGGGTGACACACGCACTCGCATGTACGTGAGTACACACAACTCACAGGTCACATGAGTGTGTGTGTGTGTGTGTGTGTGTGTGTGTGTGTGTGTGTGTTTGTGAAGGGACAAACGGATTTACTGTAAGCCGACCGATGTTGAGTGTAAAATTGCTGTTCTGCCGAAAAATCCACAGACAGCACGGCTGAACTGGCTCTGTTCGTTGTAACACTTCCTCATTCAAAGGGTCACCTCACATCCTGTAACCACCGTCAACCAATCCCAGTGTCCCACTTATGATTAACAAAAATGACTCAGCACAAAACCAGAGCCTTTCTGGCCTCCCACCACACACACACACACACACACACACACACACACACACACACACAGGATCTGACATTAAAGTCCTACAGTTTTTTCTTCCATCCTGATGAAAGAAGTTTCCCCTTTTGCCTAGAATTTGGTCAGCTGACACTCCAGTCATGTGGCTTGTCACTAACCAATGGCGGCGCAGGGCCATTGTGTGTTTAGGTGCTACAATCACTGCCAAGGTCAAGGAGACGAGGAAGGAGAGAGAGAGGGAGAGCGAGAAAGAGAGAGAGAGAGAGAGAGAGAGAGAGAGAGAGAGAGAGAGAGAGAGAGAGAGAGAGAGAGAGAGAGAGAGAAAGAGAGAGAGAGAAAGAGAGAGAGATATGAAGAGAAGATCTGAAGGAGTTAGAAGACTAAAGCACTATAGAAAGACAAACAGAGTCATCCTCATGACTTCTAACCACACCGAAGCCACTTATTATCTGGTCAGTAACCAGTAACCATTGTAACGTCAACATGTGTGACTGTCCTCTCTCCCGATGCTGGGAAATAACACTGACTATCATGTGATAGAGTCTAACCAGCATGTAGTTGAAATAATAGAACAGAATGAGCTCTAATCTGAGAACATCTGAGATGACAGATAGTAAAGGAAATGTCAATATGTTTTGCACTTATCAAGAGTTGACAGACGAGACGATGGCGGAGGATTTGGAGTCAAAGCGAAAAGCAAAAGCGCCTCTTTGGCAATATTACGGATTTAAACCCAATACATTAAGGGAACCAACGTTACTTAGACAATCATTTTGCGGAGGACACTCGGAGTGGTCACAGTCGACGTGCGCGGTTCAGCAGTGCCAGGTGGGAGCCTGCGGCCCTGCAGGGAAAGCTGGACCGGAGAGGCCAGAAACACAAGTCATCCAACGGTAAAGATCAAAGTAAGCGCTCTACAGATATTGAGCGCCGTCTTTTCTTATAAAATGTCAGGTGTAATCGGTAACACTGGTGTTGTCACAAGTTTATTAACCAGTGGGAAAATGTCCTCACCGTAACATCCCTAGCAGGGACCAGGGTCTAAATTAAGTTCCTTATTACCCCCCACCCTGAAAGGCCCTGGTCGGGGGGTGGTACTTTCTGAAAGTACAGGAACCTTTGGGGTGGAGTTTGCAGGGAATCACTGATTGGTCAAACAGACACACAGAGCCACTGCTTCAACTCATGTACCGCTTCATTCATAAAACAAGGAAGTACTCCGGTATCGATTTAGGACCATTTTAGGACGAGGGGAGAGCATTTCTCTTTCTTTGATAACATTAAAAGTAAAGTGAGGCTCTGCTGTCGGCTTCCCGACTCATTTTAAAAAAGAGAGAGAAAAAGGAAAGAGAGAGATCCTACGCAGCAGTAAATGTCATCGCAGTGAGACAAAACACGTTTATTTTCTTTAACATGTTTTTTAGATGAAACAGGTTGTGTTTCCGCTGTGACCAGCAGCAGCTCTTGTCTCATGTCATGTTGCTTTTTCATACGTCAGCTCACTAATTTGCCTAATCTTCAAAAACGCAGACAACAATGGGATGATGGAACCTTTTAGTTCTTTGAAAAGTAGTCCCAGAACTAAAATTACCAGTTTTGCTTCCAGTTAACCTGTCTATTTAAATGATGGCTCCTGCTTGTCCTAAAGCACTTCCTTTTAAAGCGGTGCGAGGTGGCGTCACTGAACTGTCCTATTTCACGGTCGTGTCTAGAAGGTAAACCACAAATTGTGAAAACGTGCAAAAAATCTCGCAAGACCTGTTGCCTGACAACCTATCCTCACCTCAACAGTTCAGGGTCAATGCCTAACCTTAAGCTTCTCTCCAGAGTTTCCCAACTTGTGGGTTACCTTCTAGACACCAACCATATTTCACCAGTAAAGCTGCTGAGTGAAATGCTATACTAACAAACAGATGTATGACGGGCACAACTACATACATAAGCTCCTGGTTGTAACTCTAACTCTGCATAATATATTTTGATGCAGATGCTTTGTCCTCCTAACTCAGGGGTTCTCAACCTTTAGTAATTTGAGGCCCACTTCTGATTGTTAAAAAAAATTAAGAGGACCACAAGTTGGGCTATAAATGTGTGTTACGCCACCGTCTGGTGTAATGACCCACATAAATATTCTGCTTACCCTCAGCCATCACTGCCTGCCATTAGGGATGTGACGGTGAGGACATTTTCCCACCAGTTAATTAACTCGTGACAACACCGGTGTTACCGTTTACACCGGACATTTTGCAGGAAAAGAGGACGGTCAATATCTGCAGCGTGCTTACTTTGATCTTTAACGTCGGGTGGCTGTGTGTTTGGCCTCACGGCGATTGCCTCATTAACGTCATGGTTCCCTCATAGGATTGGGTTTAAATCCGAAATATTGCCAAATAGGCGCTTTTGATTTTTGCTTCGCACCTTCTTGTCTGTCTACTCTCTCTCGTCCCGTGTGTGAAATATAACTCCTGCTACTCTGAGCTGAGACTCCTTACGGAGCAGATACAAGCCTACCTTCCATTATGAACCCAAAGTTCTCAGGGTCATATTTCCTCACCACACGCTTTGGAGCTTTTACTGATGTAGGGGATGTCTCCAACATCACTTTTTTGTTTAAAAAAATGCTCCATTTTGTGTCACTGCGTCTGAGACATACATGTCTGTAAAGGGGAGACTCGTGGGTACCCATTGAACCCATTTTCATTCACATATCTTGAGGTCAGAGGTCAAGGGACCCCTTTGAAAATGGCCATGCCAGTTTTTCCTTGCCAAAACTTAGCGTAACTTTGGAGCGTTATTCAGCCTCCTTCCCGACAAGCTAGCATGACATGGGGCTAATGGATTCCTCCGATTTTCTAGTTTCATGTGATATCAGTATCTTCACTCTAGCTTTCAAACTGAGCCCGCTACAACCTATGAAAGACAGAATTGCGACCGTCCGATATAAGAGGTTAATCTAACTATTTGGAAGTACCTCCGTGGCCCACTAGATGGCGCTATGAGGCCCACCTGCCCAGTGAATGAGAATAGCTGCTCTCATCCAAAGCATTCCACATAATGATAAAAACCAAATCCCTCATTTTCACTGGTCTAAAGGTGTGTTGAACAAAGTGCTTGTCACCGTACTATATGTTATTGCAAGTGATAATGTCACCTCCATCAACACCCATCTGTTCTAAATGTACAGACATTTCACCATCACTTGTTTCCTGGAAGGGGGAATTGTTCTCTAGCACACACACACGCACACGCACACGCACACGCACACGCACACGCACACGCACACGCACACGCATACGCACACACACAGGGAACAGGAAAGTGAGAAGGGAAAGTAAAACAGGCAGATAAGAGCTGAATGAAAAGCTGGTGGAATTCAGCGTCGGCCAACTCCAGCTAACGCCCCCCTAAATACAGATCCCGTTAACACACAATAGCTAAACTGCTAAACAGTGTCACTTGAAACAGGAGTTTTATGACGAGACAAAAAAAAAAATCAAGCTGGGAAACTAAAACCGCTGTGTAATCCACCTGTTCACCTGCTGAAACTAGTCACGGAACAAAAAGGAGGGAGGAAACGGGAGTGTTTGAATGTAAGAGAGAGAGAGGGAAGATGTGTGAAGTGTGTGAGTGTGTGTGTGTGTGTGTGTGTGTGTGTGTGTGTGTGTGTGTGTGTGTGTGTGTGTGTGTGTGTGTGTGTGTGTGTGGCTACTTCGTGTCAGTTTTGTGAATGGGTTCACAGAGTCAGTCTCGGCCCATGGAACATTCCATTCTGGCGGGGCAGGGGGCGAAGAGTAGGTGCATGTGTGTGTGTGTGTGTGTGTGTGTTTGGATCTTATCACGAGATGCAGGGTTTTACCGGTAGTTTCTTGTCCCCCAAACCTACTCACTTCCAC
Source organism: Sebastolobus alascanus (assembly GCA_916701645.2). Taxonomy (NCBI): domain Eukaryota; kingdom Metazoa; phylum Chordata; class Actinopteri; order Perciformes; family Sebastidae; genus Sebastolobus; species Sebastolobus alascanus. Next base: position 224,052 of record CAKAOJ020000046.1, read on the forward strand.
ACACACACAAACACACACCCCTCAACACCACTTGCATTTGCTTGCTTTCCCTGCCAGAACCAAATCACCCACTGCTCACACACGCGCACACAAACGCACACGCACACACACCTTGCCTCTTGGCCTGCTGTCCAGACAACTAGCCCATTGTGTGTAGCAACAGGTATGCAGAGAAGAGCCTGTTTGAGCGCAGGCAACTGGATGCTCTGTGCATGTTTGTGTGTGTGAGCAAGATAAAGGATAGCTTCACATCTTTTTAAAACTATACTAGCACGCCAACATGTACATTAACACAGTTTTAGCTGATGTATCCATACTGGCCTCCTTAAGCAATTCCAATGAAAGTGTCCATCAAGGCCCTGGCACACCAAGCCGACGGTCGGCCGTCGGACAGTTTGGGGCCATCGGTGAGCGTCTGTCGGCCTAGTTTTTTTTCGGTATTTCCCCGTGGATGTTATAAGAGAACTGGATATAGCGTTGGGGGCGGGGCCCCGTTCATTCCTAAGAATGTTGCTCAGTGGCCTTAAATAGGCCTACTTTTAATTTTACTTTTAATTCTCTGGAAAGAAAACTGAATAATTCGCCCCTCTGGCATTAACTAATATTCATCATTTTTTATCCATTCATTTTTTGCCCCTGCTTGAATATTTCTTTCTCTTAGCAACGTTACTCTCCATGTGTCTCTCGTCTCACTCACTGAAGACCCATTCAGACGCAACAAATTCGCAATGCGCTCTGAAATCCATTATTTCCAATGCACACAGTGATGTGCGTCGAGCACAGCTTAAATCGCGTTGTGGTTTTTTGGTGTGGTTCTGTGTCATCCGGGTGGAAATAGTAGGGCTTATACACGCTGTACAGTGCCAGAAACAGGTTGAGATAACGAAAAGGAAAAAAAGGTGTACAAATTTGCCATAAATCAAGAGAATTACGGGAGTCTCCCGGAAAAATCGGGAGGGTTGGCTTGTATGCCATTCAGGAAGGGATCTCTTCACAGCCAGTATGTTCCTTCATTCCTTCTGCTATCAGGCTGCTAAATGAAAATCAAATAGTCGGTTTACCCCAATGTCTGTGTTTCTTCACATGGCTGGTAGGCCTATATATTTATTGATGCGTAAAATCTTTTTATTATTTATTTATTCATTCTATTACTCTGGGACTTTTTATTCTTCGCTTGGTCCTCGTGTGAGTCAGTATGCACGGGGCCACACGAGGTGCCAGTGTGCATCGCTGCCCATGGACTGAGTTATTTATTTATTCACTTATCTATTGTCTCTGACATACTGGTGACTGCTGCTGTCTGTGTGTCTGTGAGTTTGTGTATGGTCTGGGTAGATTGTAAAACTGAATTGCCCTTCTGGGATAAATAAAGTTGTCTGAATCTGAATCTGGACAAGAGGAGAAATTACAGCAATCAATGATGCTTTTAATGTACATATGAGCATGTGAGTATTGTTTTAAGACAGACTTCAATATGCCCTCAGTCGATCTAACCCCTAAAATACTCCAACCAGCTGAAGAAGGCAAGAGGAGGAGGAAGAAAACTAGCGGTGAAATGAGGCATAATAACAGCATTAGCGTACGAGCAGGTTGAAGGACAGAGGAGGGAAGGAGGGAGGAGAGGATGGAGGGTTCAGCAGTGTCACCACACAGGAGGGGGGTGGAGGGGTTACGCAGGGGTCAAAGGTTGAACGGCACACCGGCGGGGGTGTAGGGAGAAAGGGGGGGAGGAGGAGGAGGAGTGTTGATGCAGCCTTCACAGTGAGTGGACGTCACCTGTTTACACACTCAACAGTCTGCATCGTTCCTGCCACGTTCTCAGAAGAGAGGCGGTTGCACAATGTCTCAGCTCATTGGATCACTCCAATTAGATAAAAATCATGTTTGGTCTGGTGGTGTCAATCCATGCAGGTAGTTTTGGTTTCATATATCCAGCTTTTGAAATATCTGTCGCTTAGATTTCTGCCTCCTCCCCAATACAATGGAGGTGAATAAAAGATGACCTTCTATAATCTCCTGTTACTTTGGATAAACGCTATGACCGGTTTTAATTTCAACTGAAGAAATAGTCCCAATGACAGCAGTGTAGAGTGAGGTCTGTCCAACCCCGTCTCCAAGAAATTACATTAGAACAGTAATAATGAAAAACCTGAACAAAATAGAGACTGTCCTCACCAGAAAACCGACAGCATTGGTCATCTATTCAAAACGACCTATGCTTGAATTTACCTAATGAGGACCTCTTGTGGTCTTGTGGTTTGTTAATAATGACTCGTGACGTTGTCATACCGACATAAAGACATGAGGTTGAGGTTGGTGGTTTGGTTTACAAAGTGTATGACTTTGACACAGTATCCCCTTTTCCTACCAACAGTCGATGCTGTCATCTGTTTTTTGCTTAAACTTAACCAAACCTTCAGCATAAAAGTGGCAGATCAGACAACAATAATATGAATAATATTTGTAAGGGGTCATTTTTAACAGTTATGGAGGACTTACAAATGAAACCAAAAAGGCACGGCTTGATACCCAGAGAGAGGAGACTGTCCTCCAACAAAACAAGAGCATCATTCGTAACCTAACCAAACCTTAAACAAAACGTTTTTAGATAATAAAATGGATTTGTTTCTCCTGTAATAATTAAACATTTTTGGAAGGCGCTGACAAATGATGTCATCCTGTAGATAGAGACGTCAGATTAAAAAAGAAAACACTGATATGTGTTGTTTTGGAGGGCATGGACAAACAAATTTTTGACGTTTAATTTGAAGGTGATAGAGATGGAGAGTTTTTTGGGGGGGGCGGCTGTGGCTCAGAGGGTAGAACGCAAGGATGTCACAATACCAGAAATTTAGTAGTCGATACCAATACCAGTGAAATGCCATGATTCTCCATAGCAATTCAATACCACGGTAAAAAACAAAAGTAAAACAATAAATCCCATGTATTTCAACATCCACTCCTATATTACCGTTTGCATACTGTTTTTGTTAGGAAGTTAAACAGGTCATAATTCCCTCTCTATTTTCTATTTTCTATTGCTGTTAAAACACCTTCAAACAACTGTATTTATTCAAGTTTCATTACATTTGAACACAGCATGATAACGTTAGAATTTACCTTCGCCCAATACTCATTTACTGAATGTATTTACTGAATAGAGCTTGAACGCATCACCATGTAAATCAATGGCACCTCCCGTGTTGAAGTCTGGTAAGAAGCATAGTCCTGCAGGGAGCTAACAGCTAACGTTAACTAGTTAACTCGTCCTGAAGATTTCAACACAGATTTGTTGTTCACAATGTAGCATTATCAGGGAAAAAATAGGGTGCGGTTCCCTGGATGCGTCGTTGTTCTCCAGAGTTTTTTTTTCAATATTCTTTCTTCTTCGTTAAAACGTTCTTCTTGCTGCTCATCTACAATACTTTTTTTTTTTTTTTTATCTCTGC